>JAMYXO010001848.1:20000-26909 GCA_033310375.1 Conus canariensis | reverse complement strand
CCGGGGGTCACGGGGTTTCTTTAGTGACCAGAAGTGCTTTGGTAGTATTTATGGGTTGGAGCCCTGGGGTATATGTATGAGGTACACAAGTGTGGGGGGAGTTTGCTTGGTGCGGGAACCATTGAGAGTATTGTGCTTGTGCTGAGTTGCTTCGGGGGGTAGTGCGTAGTCAGGAACCTCCAGTTGCGCTCAGATCGAAACTTTTCCGTTGCTAGTTTGTGGGGGTTAGGGGTCCCCCTTTTGTCTAAACACACCCACCCCATCCGCAGTACGACCCCGATAGTTTTCATGGATCCACAGGCCCCTACGGCGGATCCCAAAACCCAAAGGGGTTAGGGGACCGGGGAGCGGGGGTGGATCAAGAACAGGGGACGGGGGTTATGCAAAGTTTGCCAAGTTGGGAGCGGCGATGGGTTTAGCTGGGGGAGACCTCCCCAAGTTGTCACAGACTCAGTACTTTAATGAGGTGAGAAGAGGCGGGGGGAAGCAAAAATTGGAGCTCCGGATGGAGGAGAAAGTGAGGCAGAAGATGAGGGATGAAGAGGAGAAAGCTGCTAGGCAGAGGGAGCTAGAAATGAAGCAGAAGAAGATCGAAGAGGAGAAGGAAAGGTTAAAGCAAAAGGGGATGAAGAGGAAAAAGCTGCTAGGCAGGGGGAGCTAGAGATGCAGCAGGGGGAAGATAGAAGAGGAGAAAGTGATAGACAGGGGGGAGCTAGAAATGAAGCAAAAGAAGATCGAAGAGGAAAAGGAAAGGTTAAAGCAAAAGGAGAAGGGAAAAAGCTGTGGGCAGGGGGGAACTAGGGGGTGAAGCAAAGAAGATCGAAGATGGGGAAAGCAGCCGGGACAGAGGGAAATGGAACTGCAGGGGGAAGAAGAGGGAAAGGAAAAAAGGGCAAAAAGGGGAAATTGAAGCTCAAGCAGGGGAAAGCCGGTTAGATCTAAAGAGACAAAGGGATGAACCCGAGTTAGAGGCAAAAGAGCGAGAGCTAATCATACAAAAGAGACAGGCCTTGGGTGAAGCCGGGGATAGGAAACGCTTGATTGAGGTGGAGGGAAAAGAAGCATGTCCCCTTGAGCCGTTGGGAGAAAACGACGCGTGGACGCTTTCTCGCCCAATTTGAGCGTGTAAACCCAGATGTGCAAGTGGAGCAAGACCTCATGGCCCCACGTTGATGTCTCTGCTGAGAGGAAAGGCTAGAGAAGCGGGGATGCGGTTAAGTGCGGGTGAGTTAGGCGACTATGATCAGATAAAGGCGCCCTGTTAAGCCACTTTAGGCTAGATGCTGAGGCCTACCGAGAAAAGTTCAGGAGCATCAAGAAGGGGCGCTGCCCGAGACTTTTGGCCAGGGTGCTGGGAAGGATGAAACGGTGGTTTTCCCCCTGGGGGGGCGGGAGGGGCAAGGATGAGAGTGTGGGAGAGGACGTAAAGGATTGCTGTTTTTCCAAAAACAGTTTTATAGGGTATTGTCTCCCGAGTTCACAAAGAGGTCCCGGGAAGGGCATGCCCGAAAACTGTGGGAAAAAACTTGCAACAGAAGCTACTGTTTTGGCAGAGGCCAAAAGTTTGGGGGGGAAGGCGAGGCAAGACCGAACAGTTAACCAACCCCAAACCCGGGTAAACACGTGAAACAAACAGGGAGCCAGGCCCCCAGGGAGGTCCCAACAAAGGGGGGGGCACTTTCAGCAGCTGAACAGGAGATCAGAAGGGGCCCAGATCGCCATTGGTTTTTTTAAAATGCAAGGGAAGCCAGGCCACATCGCTGGGGAAATTTCCCTGAGCCCCCTTTGGGAGCTGTTCATTGTTTTTGACCGCCCCAAGCTCGGTTTGTCCCTACGTTGGTCGCCCATGGGGCTGAGCAGCGGGGTTTCGAGCCTGGTGCATTGGGAGAAGTTAAGGGTCTCCGGCCAAAAGGATTAGGGACAGCCCCCGTACCACTGCCCGGAGGGAATGATTTGAACACCTTACCCAGCTTAAATTCGATGCGGGACCAGGATAAAACCCCTGGAAGGTCGGAGTGCTGTGAAGCGGGGACGCCCTTCCACACCAAGTTTGGACGATCGAGTACCTGGGAAAATTGGTGTTTGGTCCCGGTTTGAGGGTCCCAAGGAGTAGCAGTCAGATCTCGCCCCAGTGAAACTAGGAAACACGGTGATGAAGTAGCCCCGACGTCCCCATGTTGGTCATTTAGGTCCCCACCCGAACCAAGGAGCGAGTTGGTCCCATTTTTTTGGCCACATCATGCTGACATTCGTGGTACTGCCAGTCATGCTTCCCCGTGTCAGCACTGGGACAAAGGGGAAAAGTCTCAAGGTTCCCCTTGTAAAGGATGCCACTGATGCGCAGGCCTATATATATATATATATATATTATATATTATACTTTTTATTTATTCATTATTTTGTTTATTTATTAAGGCGTTTATTAGGTATTAATTTATGTACGTATTCAATTTGTGACTTTTCAGAGAGAGAGAGAGAGAGAGAGAGAGAGAGAGAGAGAGAGAGAGAGAGAGAGAGAGAGAGAGGAGAGAGAACGAATATGAATGCGAATAGTTTTATGTGGTTTAGGCTATTAATGGCCTTGACAAACGGACTATGGAGGAATGGGATGGGGAACAGGGTAGGGGTGAGGGCAGGGGAGAAATGGAGTGAGGACGGAAGCACATACACGAAAATCATGTGGAAACAACGTTGTACAATTGGCCTTTACAAACGTTCATCATGACATGGATCCGACATCGTGGTATTAAATACATTTGTAACTAATCCTTGGACTGTCAATCACACATGGTAATAGTCCACCTCACAACTTTACAACAAAACAGTCACGATGGGTCATAGTGAGGATTTCCTTTCACAACATCTTTGCTCCAGTAGAAGTGATGTGTTTAACTTCGCCACAAACACGGAGGAGATTGACCAAGGTCTTCCTCTTTCCTCAGTAGTTGCCATTATTTGTGTGTGAATGTTTTGTTGACAAGACTCTGTGTGCTGCTGCACATTAGCTTCTTTAGTGAGCTAGGCACTATCTGTGCCACATGTGCTTGATCTAACATTAGTTTTGTGCTCTGTGTCGGGTAAATGCATCGATTTTGAATCACGTTCGGTTGTATTATTTTCCTGTTCATAGCCTTCAGTATTTTTTACTCTAACAGTCATATGGAAATCTGTTTCTGCTAGGCGCTTTTTCTCAGAGTCACCACACACTGTCACTAACTGTGTATTGACGCCACACAGTTTCATGTAAATTTGCTGTTGATTGTTTTGAGTATCATACAAAGACTGGGGAAGAGAGGAAGGCAAATGATGATTATTGTCAGCTACATGGTTATCAGTATAAACAGTTTTTTTCACTGTCAGAATCAGCAGCATAGAACAAACTGGGCAGAGTTGGCAAAAATAAACCAGATGGAGATGAAAAGGCTGCCTTGCCTACCCTTGGCTTCTTCTGTGTTTCACAGTGTTATCCCTGTTTACCTGGAAGGGGCACTTTATGCGATACACAGCATGGATGCTGTGGTAGTAGCGTGACAGGGAATAATCGCTTATAGTATTGAACCTCAGGACAACCACAATGTGGTTTCCTTTGCTTTCAATTTTGAACGGGGATAGCGTCATGTTCTGCAGTGCTGAGTTCAGCATACTTTCTAAAGTTGACGGGAGATTCATAGCAGGCATACCAACAGACTTGTGCAGGAAACACCTGAATATTTGAATGAGCTGCTGGTTGGGGAGGAACAAAAGTGAACTTCAAAAGGCATAAACATCTCAAAGTAGAATAGGTGTCTGTTAGCAGTGGGGTAAGACATCCGTCTGAAAAAGGCACGCCTTCAGACGCCCACCCATCCAAAAGCTGCAGGTTCGAATCCAGGCAGAACAAAGAAAAAATGTGAAGAATGAAAAACAAATGTGAAGAATAGTTAATTAGTTAGTTGTCAGTCATGTACTTAGGTAGTAAGTAAGGTAGTTACTCAGTTAGTTAATTAGTTAATCAGTTAGCTAGCTATTTAATGAGTTACTTAGTTAATTAATTAGTTAGTGAGAATTTTTTTTTCTTTTTTGGGGGTGCTTCAACCAGACTACAAGTAGTAAAGAGCCTCTTTCTGTCTCTAAGTTTGCAATTGTCTTTTAAAAAAAAAAGGAAGAAAAAATTGTATATGTCCATAAACATAAAAGAAAATAAAAAGAGTAAAAGAGAAAGGAATAGAGTACAAAAAGGAAACAAAGAAACAAAGAAGAGATGGAAATAGGAAGATAAAGAAAGAAATAAGAAGGACATGTAAGACAGAGAGGACTGGTGTACCATGAATATATTATGAGAAGATGGTAATAAATTGAGAATGAGAGAACTAACTTACTAACTAATTAAGTAATCAACTAATTATTTTTTTCAGTTACCCACCACGCAGACTTTGGGGTTTGTTTGCCAATTTGTTCATCTCTTGGTTTTGTGGTTCTTTTCCTTCCTACCTTCCTTCTGTCCTTCCTTTCTTCTTTCTTTTTTTTCATCATTTGGTCTAGTGGTATCTATAAATTACATCTTTATTGATACACTCATTTACTTAATTATATATATATATATATAATATTATATTATATATATATATATACACACACACACATTCACTTATTCATTATCTGTTTATTTACAAACAACCATCAATACATGGATCCGACATCGTGGTATTAAATAGATTTGCACTGTTTGCCAATTTCTTTATCTCTCTTGGTTTTGTGGTTCTTTTCCTTTCTACCTTCTTTCTGTCCTTCCTTTCTTTCTTCTTTCTTTTTTTCATCATTTGATCTAGTGGTATCTATAAATTAGTTATTTATTGATATACTTATTTACTTAATTATATATATATATATATATATATATATATATATATACTTTTTTATTTATTCATTATTTGTTTATTTATTTAAGGCGTTTATTAGGTATTAATTTATGTACGTATTCAATTTGTGACTTTTCAGAGAGAGAGAGAGAGAGAGAGAGAGAGAGAGAGAGAGAGAGAGAGAGAGAGAGAGAAGAGAGAACGAATATGAATGCGAATAGTTTTATGTGGTTTAGGCTATTAAGGCCCTTGACAAAACGGACTATGGAGGAATGGGATGGGGGAACAGGGTAGGGGTGAGGGCAGGGGAGAAATGGAGTGAGGACGGAAGCACATACACGAAAATCATGTGGAAACAACGTTGTACAATTGGCCTTTACAAACGTTCATCATGACATGGATCCGACATCGTGGTATTAAATACATTTGTAACTAATCCTTGGACTGTCAATCACACATGGTAATAGTCCACCTCACAACTTTACAACAAAACAGTCACGATGGGTCATAGTGAGGATTTCCTTTCACAACATCTTTGCTCCAGGTAGAAGTGATGTGTTTAACTTCGCCACAAACACGGAGGAGATTGACCAAGGTCTTCCCTCTTTCCTCAGTAGTTGCCATTGTTTGTGTGTGAATGTTTTGTTGACAAGACTCTGTGTGCTGCTGCACATTAGCTTCTTTAGTGAGCTAGGCACTATCTGTGCCACATGTGCTTGATCTAACATTAGTTTTGTGCTCTGTGTCTGGTAAATGCATCGATTTTGAATCACGTTCGGTTGTATTATTTTCCTGTTCATAGCCTTCAGTATTTTTTACTCTAACAGTCATATGGAAATCTGTTTCTGTTAGGCGCTTTTTCTCAGAGTCATCACACACTGTCACTAACTGTGTATTGACGCCACACAGTTTCATGTAAATTTGCTGTTGATTGTTTTGAGTATCATACAAAGACTGGGGAAGAGAGGAAGGCAAATGATGATTATTGTCAGCTACATGGTTATCAGTATAAACAGTTTTTTTCACTGTCAGAATCAGCAGCATAGAACAAACTGGGCAGAGTTGGCAAAAATAAACCAGATGGAGATGAAAAGGCTGCCTTGCCTACCCTTGGCTTCTTCTGTGTTTCACAGTGTTATCCCTGTTTACCTGGAAGGGGCACTTTATGCGATACACAGCATGGATGCTGTGGTAGTAGCGTGACAGGGAATAATCGCTTATAGTATTGAACCTCAGGACAACCACAATGTGGTTTCCTTTGCTTTCAATTTTGAACGGGGATAGCGTCATGTTCTGCAGTGCTGAGTTCAGCATACTTTCTAAAGTTGACGGGAGATTCATAGCAGGCATACCAACAGACTTGTGTAGGAAACACCTGAATATTTGAATGAGCTGCTGGTTGGGGAGGAACAAAAGTGAACTTCAAAAGGCATAAACATCTCAAAGTAGAATAGGTGTCTGTTAGCAGTGGGGTAAGACATCCGTCTGAAAAAGGCACGCCTTCAGACGCCCACCCATCCAAAAGCTGCAGGTTCGAATCCAGGCAGAACAAAGAAAAAATGTGAAGAATGAAAAACAAATGTGAAGAATAGTTAATTAGTTAGTTAGTCAGTCATGTACTTAGGTAGTAAGTAAGGTAGTTACTCAGTTAGTTAATTAGTTAATCAGTTAGCTAGCTATTTAATGAGTTACTTAGTTAATTAATTAGTTAGTGAGAATTTTTTTTTCTTTTTTGGGGGTGCTTCAACCAGACTACAAGTAGTAAAGAGCCTCTTTCTGTCTCTAAGTTTGCAATTGTCTTTAAAAAAAAAAAAAAGGAAGAAAAAATTGTATATGTCCATAAACATAAAAGAAAATAAAAAGAGTAAAAGAGAAAGGAATAGAGTACAAAAAGGAAACAAAGAAACAAAGAAGAGATGGAAATAGGAAGATAAAGAAAGAAATAAGAAGGACATGTAAGACAGAGAGGACTGGTGTACCATGAATATATTATGAGAAGATGGTAATAAATTGAGAATGAGAGAACTAACTTTATAACTAATTAAGTAATCAACTAATTATTTTTTTCAGT
>JAMYXO010001848.1:0-17500 GCA_033310375.1 Conus canariensis | reverse complement strand
ACAGTGTTATCCCTGTTTACCTGGAAGGGGCACTTTATGCGATACACAGCATGGATGCTGTGGTAGTAGCGTGACAGGGAATAATCGCTTATAGTATTGAACCTCAGGACAACCACAATGTGGTTTCCTTTGCTTTCAATTTTGAACGGGCATAGCGTCATGTTCTGCAGTGCTGAGTTCAGCATACTTTCTAAAGTTGACGGGAGATTCATAGCAGGCATACCAACAGACTTGTGCAGGAAACACCTGAATATTTGAATGAGCTGCTGGTTGGGGAGGAACAAAAGTGAACTTCAAAAGGCATAAACATCTCAAAGTAGAATAGGTGTCTGTTAGCAGTGGGGTAAGACATCCGTCTGAAAAAGGCACGCCTTCCGACGCCCACCCATCCAAAAGCTGCAGGTTCGAATCCAGGCAGAACAAAGGAAAAAATGTGAAGAATGAAAAACAAATGTGAAGAATAGTTAATTAGTTAGTTAGTCAGTCATGTACTTAGGTAGTAAGTAAGGTAGTTACTCAGTTAGTTAATTAGTTAATCAGTTAGCTAGCTATTTAATGAGTTACTTAGTTAATTAATTAGATAGTGAGAATTTTTTTTTCTTTTTGGGGGTGCTTCAACCAGACTACAAGTAGTAAAGAGCCTCTTTCTGTCTCTAAGTTTGCAATTGTCTTTAAAAAAAAAAAGGAAGAAAAAATTGTATATGTCCATAAACATAAAAGAAAATAAAAAGAGTAAAAGAGAAAGGAATAGAGTACAAAAAGGAAACAAAGAAACAAAGAAGAGTTGGAAATAGGAAGATAAAGAAAGAAATAAGAAGGACATGTAAGACAGAGAGGACTGGTGTACCATGAATATATTATGAGAAGATGGTAATAAATTGAGAATGAGAGAACTAACTTACTAACTAATTAAGTAATCAACTAATTATTTTTTTCAGTTACCCACCACGCAGACTTTGGGGTTTGTTTGCCAATTTGTTCATCTCTTGGTTTTGTGGTTCTTTTCCTTCCTACCTTCCTTCTGTCCTTCCTTTCTTCTTTTTTTTTTTCCATCATTTGGTCTAGTGGTATCTATAAATTACATCTTTATTGATACACTCAATTATACTTAATATATACATAAATATATATTATATATATATATACATATGTTACAGGCCGTATGGTTAATGTCCGGCCGTATGGAAAATTTTACCATAAATATACCATACGGTCTAAAAGACATTTAGTCAGTATGGTTTTAATGTGTTATATCATAATCATTTTGGTAAATAAAAAAAAGGGTCAGAGCTCTGTATGTGTGTGGTGGTGTGTGTGTGTGCGCGTGTGCGTGTGTGTGTGTGCTTGCTTCTGCATGCATGCGAGCATGTGTGTGCGTGCATGTGTGTGTGTGCGTGTGTACGTGAGTGTATGTATGTACGTGTATGTATGTATGTGTTGTGTGTGCGCACGTGTGTACGTGAGTGTATGTATGTATGTGTATGTATGCGTGTGTATGTGTGTGCATGTGTGAATATCTGTGTGTGTGTTTGTGTGTCCATGTGCGCGTTAATAAGGGTACACATAAGGCACACATACAAATCCACTCGTGTGCGTGTGCACACACACACACACGCACACACACACACACACACACACACACACACACACATTGATGAGAGAGAGAGAGAGAGATGATGATGAGAGAGAGAGAGAGAGAGAGAGAGAGAGAGAGAGAGGAGAGAGAGAGAGAGAGAGAGAGAGAGAGAAGATATCCATGACCAGCATCACACACTTAAGAGGGTGAGACTTTTTTTTCCTCCTTTATTTGCTTACAACAAGAACAACAGCAACAAAAACAAAAAACCCACAATAGAGGTACGTAACATCAAGTGAGTTATCTTGGTTGTGAGAATTCCGTCCTTTCTCAACACGAAGAAAACATTCATAACAAAGAAGAGAGGCGGGTGGGTCTGGCAAGTATTCACCACCGCTGAAAACATCGACAATAGGGATCGGAAGAGATTTAGAAAAAGGTACAATATATCTCGAGAAATCACTCCTCCTTTTCCAACATGAAAACATTCATGGGGTGTATTTTTTAAAGATGTCACAGACGAAGAAGAAGAAGAGTCTCGGGTGTGGAATGTTTTTCCTGTCAAGTATTCATCACTGAAAACGTTTGTGATATGGACGATAGGGATCGAAGTTTTGAGAGATAAAGAGAGAGAAAAAAAAGGGTTAAAACGTGAGAAGCGGTGGCAAGGGGGGTGTTGACAGATCCCTATTAAAACCATTTATATCATAGTACACGGCTGCTGAGACAACATGGATGATGATGACATATCGAAGATGAGAAAAAGAAAAGGGTTGAAAGGGAGGGGTTTGACAGATGTTTCTGTACTATACACTCATTTTGGTATATTACGCAGAGTAGAGACAATACCTATGACACGCTGGTAGTGGTTGGGTTTTTTGTTTTGTTTGTTTGTTTTGTTTGTTTTCGTTTCAAAACAAGAAGTAGCAGTTGCAGTAGTAGTAGTCGGCGGCGGCGGAAAAGACAGGGATATGCCCAACTGCTCCTTTTTGTTATCCTCTACGAAGAGGCAGCGTGGTGGTAGACAGACGACAGCTGATACTTCGTGAACAGAGCGGCCCCCAATCTTCTTACGCACTCTGTGTTGGGGAACAAGGCGTTTTGATACATGTGGCTTTTCAGTTTTCTAGACGACCTTTTTCGAGTGACGTGTCGGAGGTTAATGAATCGTACTGCGGCCTTAGCCTGGCGAGCTTCTCGAACAGCCTTTCTCAAATTGTCGTTGGACTCAACGATACGATACTTCAACTTTCCTCCATACAGAGGGAAGATCACAGAACCCATTAGGATTCTGGCTTCAGGGAAAGCCTCGTTCAGCATCTGGATAAGGCTTTTCCATTCGTATTCGGAAATGGTCCCGCGCACACAGACGTTAGCAGTAAAACAAACCACGACCAGTTTTCACGTTACAGTCCTTTTTTCCCGGGTCCAGGAAAACCCTCAAGGCGCTCGTGGAGGCTTGCTGGATAGAGTACATCTTCAGATTGGAGTTCCGCGCGTAACTGCGCCAAACGGTCGCTTTTCCTTCCTCGCCCACTATCTCCCCATCTCCAATAACTACGGCAATGGCCGAAGTAGTGGAAGTACCACCATCATCACACGCCGCGGTTGTAATAGTAGTAGTAGTAGTAGTAGCGGCGGCAGTGGTATTGGTGGATGCTGCAGCGGCTGAAGCCGAGGTTTGTGCAGCAGCAGAAGAAAGAGGCGGCTGCTGCTGTTGACAATTTTCATGATCTGACTGACAAGAATCATCAGTGGCCTCTGACTGCTGCTGCGGTTTACCAAAGTCGTCACCATCGTCGGCGGTGGTGGTGGTGGTGGTGGTACCGGCCTCCTCTACCAGATGCTGCTGCTGCTGCTGCTGAGTGGAGAGTGGCATGGAGGAGAGGAGGAGGAGGAAGAGAAGGAAGAGGAGGAGGAAAAACGAGAAAGAGAGACCCCTTGTGGGTGATGTTAGAAGTAGCAGCGGGGGGGACTGCAGTTGACATGTCGGGGTTGTTGGTTGAGTAGGCTAGCCTTTATCTTTCGGGGCAAGGAGTAGATCTTGCCAGGGCGAGTGCCAGCAGGAGAATGAAACGAAACGACTGGCGAGGGGTCTCTTTATAGCGACCAACCCCGCCTCCTCATTATCATATTCGTCAATACGGACTCTCAAAACAGTTGAGCGCCGTAGAGTTCTCTGGCATGGTTCATATCCCACGGTTTCGGGTCACCCACCTTTTGCAGACCCTCGATGAAGTTCACCATAGGACGGCCGAGTTTGTTGAGCAGGTAAGGACACGACCGTCGGTCTTCGCACGTTCTCCACAGATGCTCTAGATCGGGATCGTCATCGTCTCGCCACTTTCTCAGGCCGATCCAGCACTGGTAGCACGTTACCACATCCTGGCTGGGATTCGTTTCGGGCCTCAAAGACGCCAAGCGAAACCTGCTTTGAGCCATACTCAGGGCGGACTGATTATGGCGTCGTGCCCATTCCTTGCCAAAAGACCGAACGCGACATTCTAGGTCCTCCCAGTGGAATCTCCTCCAGTTTGGCGGTTCACCACGCACCCACCGCCGCTCCTCTTCATCATCACGGTCATCGTCATCATCGTCCCGCCGCTGACTCGTCGTCGACGAGACTAGGCCCAAGGCTTTATCCAACTCCAGCATGTAGACGTAGCACATTATCTCGCAATTTAAATGGTTGGAAATGAGACCCTGTCTTTGCCTGGCCAAAAGCCAGTCGGCGATCAAACCACCCAAGCGTCTGCGACTACCGGCTGCATTGCCCGAGAAAAAGCCGTCTTCTTCTTCTTCCTCCTCCGAAACAGCCCCTCCTAGATCTTGACGCATTTTGCGCACTAACTGGTGCAGTTTCGCCGGTTGCAGGTATCGCGAATGGCCCGCGCAACGTTCGGGCTCAGGTTCAACAGAGGCATTTTGGCCGTCTTCGTAATACCCCGCTCAAAATCGGCGAGAGCGTTGGAGTCCTGCCCTAGCGTATCGCAATGAGCGTTATAGTCTTTGGATCGTTGTTTTTTCAAAATCCACCTGGACAGACCGCGTTCTAGCGTCGCGTCATCTCGCAAGTACTTCTTCACCACCATCATCTCCGCGAATCTATCATCATCATTGTCATCTTCATCATCTTCCAAGTCCTCGTCATCGTCATCATCATCGTCATCATACTCATCATCATAGTACGGTCCCACATCCAAAGCTTTCAGCAGCTTCTCCTGATCCGCCACATTTCTGTTTCGCACCAATTGGATCATAAACCTGGGCACCGGAGGCAGGTACTTGTTGCGGCATATATCCACCACTTTGTTTTTCAACCGACTCGACATCGCCCCGCTCTGGATCAGTTTCGTCAGGAACCGGTCGTAACAGTCAGCCTCTTCCACCCGGTCCATGATACTTTTCGCGATCAGTAACTCCGGCCTAGGTTCTTCTAACAGTGACAGCAAGGCGTCGGCTCAAACGAGGGGCCCAGAAAACGTTTTGTTCCAGCGAGAGTACCCCTCCAGTCCCCGCAAGACCTTCCTCAGTACGCGTTTGATATCGGACGCCAGGACGCTAGCCAACACGTATTTGTTTCTGTTGAAGATAGTGCCGGTGGTGACCAAACTTCACGGCCGCGGCTGCGGGAGGGGAGGTTTCCATGATTTTGATGATGATTGCCGCTTGACTACTACTGCGGCGGAGTCGGTAGTCAGATCATCCATAGCGGCCAGATCTTCTCCGCCGTCTTCTTTCACCACTTCCATGTCGGTGTCCTCTTCCTCCTGGGCAGAGAATGTTGTAGTAGCAGCACCAGGGTAGTGCATCATCATTGTCTTGCTGCGCCACGCCGTTGTGGTGGTGGTGGTAGGTCTTGATGCTGCTGCTGCTGCTGTTGCGGCGGTGGCAGTGACTCTAACAAACCCCCAGGTGTCACTGGCATATATATAGCTCCTCCTCCTCCTCCTCCCGCCGTGGCCTCTCAAGTTACAGCGGTGGTATCTTTTTCTTTCTATCTTTCGGGCGAAGATGTCTCTAACCTTCAACAATAGGAACCGAATAGATCGCGTTTACGATCCAAGTTTTTGTTTCTTTCTCTCTCAACTACAACTCCTCAAAAGGGCGGTAGTAGTTAAATTCCATACGCTTTATTTCATCATCATTTTTTGTTCTTCTTCTTTTCCACGACTTTGCTGCGTGTGTGTGTATGTGTGTGAAGAAATCTCAAAAGGAACCCGAATATTATTAGAAGAAGGAAACGATCATTACCTTTACGTTCACAATCTCAAAGGGGGTTGAGAGAAAAAAACAAAACCAACAACCATTCGGGGGGCTTTTACGGAAACAACAACTTTTTGTGCCCCCAAAGGGTAGTACTTATTTCTTCGGCAATCTTTTCTTTTTTTCTTTTTTTTTCCCGAACCACCACCGCTTGCGACTAAGAAGAAGAAAGTCTTTCGACGCGACGAAGAAGTCACGCAACAGCTTTTTCTTTTTTTTTTTTTTTGACCTTACTACGAGTCCCAAAAGGGTGGTAGTAGTAAACTTATTTCTTCGAGCATCCTCGGTTTTTTTTTCCTCCCCACCACCACCACTCGCGCTCTAAGCAGAAGAAGAAGAAGAAGTCTTTCGACTATGACGCGAAGAAGTCTCCTCCACCACCAAACCCACAACAACAACGATAAAAGGAACCGAAGAATATACTACTAGAAAGAAGTAGATTTTCATCCAAGTTTTTTTTTTTTTTCTCCCCACACAAAAAAAAAGTCGAAAGGGGTTAAAAAAACAAAAAAACACCGGCTTTACGGAAACAACACCACCACAAACAACAACTTCTTTTTATTTAACCTTCTCAAGAAGTCCAAAAGGGTTTTTTCTTCGTTTTAGATTTCTTCAAGTCGCTTTCCGTGTGAAGAAGTCTCTCTAAAAAAAAAAACACACACACACACCAACAATAGGAACCGACTATAAACTAAAGTAGATTACTACTACTACTACCTGCTTACTACGTTCACACAATCCCAGTTTTATTTTTCCTTCCAAGTCCAAAGGGGTGGTGGCGGTGGTAAACTTATTTCTTCCAGCATCTTCATTTTTTTCCCCCCCGCGCATGTGAAGAGGAAGAAGACTTTCGAATATGACGATGCAAAGTCACAACACCTCACGTTCACAATCCCCGAGTTCGTTTTAAAGTTCAAAAAGGGTAACAACCATTATTTCAAAGTCGCAGCAGCATCTTGTCGTTTCGTTTTCATGAAGTCTTTCGAATATGATGATGCCAAGTCACAACTGTTTTTACTTTACATTCACAATCCAACGTCGTTGTTGTTGTTTGTTTTCCTTTAAAAAAAAAACAAAAAACAAAAACATTCGCTTTATTATTTCAAGTTTTGTAGCATCTTTTATTTTTTTTTATTTCCCCACGCGTGAAAAAGAAGTCTTCCGACTATGATGATACGATGAAGTCTCAATACAAACACCAATAACAAAAACAAGAAGAGGAACCGAATATTATTAAAAAAAAAAAAAAAGTAGCTTACTACATTCACAACAATCCAAAGTTGTTTGGGTTTTTTTTTCCTTCCCAAGTCCAAAGGGTAAAAAAAAAAAACAAAAAAACATTCGCTTAAGTTGCAACACCAACCGTTCACAAAATCCAAAGAGTTATTCGCTCACAGCAAGTTGGAGCATCCGTTTTCTTTTGCTTTTCCTTTTTCGTGCGAAGAAGTCTTTCTTCGACAAAGTCTCTAACCAACACCAATGACAATAGGAACCGAATATGAAAAGTAGATTACTAATACTTCACAATCCTTTTTGTTTTGGGTTTTTTTTTGTTTTTTTTTTTAAGTCCAAAGGGTGGTAAACTAATTATTTCTTCTTCAAGCATCTTTTTTCTTTCTGTGTGTGAAGAAGAAGTCTTTCGAATATGATGATGTGAAGAAGTCTCTCTAAACAAACACCACCAACAATAGGAACCGAATATAAACCTCACAAAGGTTTTTTTTTTTTTTTTTTCTACTTCTACGACAAAGTCAAAAGGATAAAACCATTCGCTTTAAACAACACCACCACCACCAACAACAATAGGAAGCGAATATCAAAAAGTAGACAAACCAAAGTTGTGGTTGTTTTTTTTTTTTTGTTTCTACCCACACACAAAGTCAAAAGGGTTTAAACACCACCGACAACAAATAGGAACCGAATATAAAAAAAATAGTAGATTACTACTACTATCTTACACGGGTCACACAATCCAAAAGTTGTTGTTTTTCCACCACAAGTCAAAAGAGTAAAAACCATTTGCTTTATACAATCCAAAAAGTTGCGGTCATTTTATTCTTCTTCCCAAGTCAAAAAGGAAAAAAACCATTCGCTTTTATACAATCCAAAAAGATGTTTTATTCTTCTTCCCAAGTCCAAAAAGTAAAAACCATTCGCTTTTTTTTTTTTTCTACAAAGTCAAAAGGGTAAATCAACAACAAATAGGAACCGAATATACAAAAAAGTAGATTACTATTACTCTCTTACACGGGTCACACAATCCAAAAAGTTGTTGTTGTTGTTCCACCACCACAAGTCAAAAAAGGTAAAACCAATCGCTTCATACAATCCAAAAAGATGCGTGGTCGTTTTATTCTTCTTCCCAAGTCCAAAAAGTAAAAACCATATTGTTGTTTTATTCTTCTTCCCAAGTCCAAAAGGTAAAACCATTCGCTTTTATACAATCCAAAAAGTTGTGGTCGTTTTATTCTTCTTCCCAAGTAAAAAAGGTAAAACCATTCGCTTTCATACAATCCAAAAAGATGCGTGGTCGTTTTATCCTTCTTCCCAAGTCAAAAAGTAAAAACCATTCGCTTTATATCTTCTTCCCAAGTCAAAAAGGTAAAAAAAAAAACCATTCGCTTTCATACAATCCAAAAAGATGCGTGGTCGTTTTATCCTTCTTCCCAAGTCAGAAAGTAAAACCATTCGCTTTATAAAGTTGTGGTCGTTTTATTCTTCTTCCCAAGTAAAAAAGGTAAAACCATTCGCTTTCATACAATCCAAAAAGATGCGTGGTCGTTTTATCCTTCTTCCCAAGTCAAAAAGTAAAAACCATTCGCTTTATATCTTCTTCCCAAGTCAAAAAGGTAAAAAAAAACATTCGCTTTTATACAATCCAAAAAGATGCAGTGGTCGTTTTATCCTTCTTCCCAAGTCAGAAAGTAAAACCATTCGCTTTATAAAGTTCATCCTCTTTAGTTCCGGGTCCACGATGATATTATTATTATTATTACCGTTCTCTTATCATCGAGGACCCTTTTTTTTTCATGCCGAACTTTTTTAGCTGCTCGGTTTTTTTTTTAAAGGAGGAGGGAGGTAACGATCCGACCACGACCAACCGAGTCTACCCCACCCGCTCCCGAGGGTACCGGCAATATATACTTACTAAGCCGCCGCGGCCGCTAATAAGTCCAGGAATTACAAAGTAAAAAAACCCGTATCATGAGAAAGCTACCAATCATCACCATGGGGACCAAAAAAAAAAAAATTGATAAGTAGTAGTAGTAAAACGAAGGAGACCACTACTTACTCATACTCATCATCATCATCATCATCATCATCATCATTCGAGTTAAGAGGAGGACGTCATCATGATAGAGAGGAGACTCATAGCAGACCAGCCCACCGCTAGTAAGTCCAGGAATTACCTCATAAATCCCCCGGAAAAGTAAAAAGCCCGTAGCATGAGAAAGCTACCGATCATCACCATCCTCGGGACAAGAACAATTTGATAAGTACTAGTAGTAGTAGTAGTAGTAGTAGTAAAAAGAAGGAAGCCCACTACTTACTCATGCTCATCATCATCATCATTCGAGTTATTATCAAGAAGAGGAGGTCGTCATTATAGAGGAGACGCCTAATAATAATAATTCCCTGAAACGAAAATATCTTCTAACAGCACACACACACAAGGTGTCTGTCGGGATTTTTTTTTTTTTTTTTTCAAAAAACAGTTGAACACGCTCAAAACAGATAGAAACTTTTTTTTAAGTCGAACTAACATATTTTACAGTCATCATCGTTCGTTTTGTTTGGTTTGGTTTCCCTTGTCCTATAACAACTTCAGTTTACCGCAGCAGCCAATTCCTGACAGAAGAAGAGAGAACTATGGCTATTATCGCAACAAGATCGAAACTCGGAAGAAGAAGACGGGAGAGAGTGTGCTACATTTTTCTTCCTCATATCACATCATAACATATCGGTGGCCTATTATTAGGCATTTTCAGCCTTCTCGATGTTAGATAATTTACGGGTTTTTAGCGCGAGAAATAGTTTTTGTGGTCTTGTTCTCGCATAAATAGCACACACGCGCGAGAGTCCATATGTGTTTGAAACATCCGGCCTGTTTATCAGACTAAGTTCTGAACAGTTTGTGTTCATTGACTGGCAAGTTATTATTATTCCGAGTATTAACGATTCTGTAAGTGGGGAGAAAAGAAAAAGTGTGCTGACGTTTTAGTAAATTTTTGTTAGTTTGAACAGGCGCCCTCTTCTTCTAGTTGTGGATCGACCTGAGTAGAAGAAGACGGGGGGAGTGTGCTACGTTTCTCCTTCTCATATCACATCATAACATATCGGCGGCACGTTAGGCATTTTCAGCCCGCTCAGTGTTGGATGGTTTGGTTTCCTTGTCCTAGAACAAGTTCAGTTTACCGCAGCAGCCAATTCCTGACAGAAGAAGAGAGAACTATGGCTATTATCGCAACAAGATCGAAACTCGGAAGAAGAAGAGACGGGAGAGAGTGTGCTACATTTTTCTTCCTCATATCACATCATAACATATCGGTGGCCTATTATTAGGCATTTTCAGCCTTCTCAATGTTAGATATTTTATGGGTTTTTAGCGCGAGAAATAGTTTTTGTGGTCTTGTTCTCGCATAAATAGCACACACGCGCGAGAGTCCATATGTGTTTGAAACATCCGGCCTGTTTATCGAGACTAAGTTCTGAACAGTTTGTGTTCATTGACTGGCAAGTTATTATTATTCCGAGTATTAACGATTCTGTAAGTGGGGAGAAAAGAAAAAGTGTGCTGACGTTTTAGTAAATTTTTGTTAGTTTGAACAGGCGCCCTCTTCTTCTAGTTGTGGATCGACCTGAGTAGAAGAAGACGGGGGGAGTGTGCTACGTTTCTCCTTCTCATATCACATCATAACATATCGGCGGCACGTTAGGCATTTTCAGCCCGCTCAGTGTTGGATGGTTTGGTTTCCTTGTCCTAGAACAAGTTCAGTTTACCGCAGCAGCAAATTCCTTACAGAAGAAGAGAGAACTATGGCTATTATCGCAACAAGATCGAAACTCGGAAGAAGAAGACGGGAGAGAGTGTGCTACATTTTTCTTCCTCATATCACATCATAACATATCGGTGGCCTATTATTAGGCATTTTCAGCCTTCTCAATGTTAGATAATTTACGGGTTTTTAGCGCGAGAAATAGTTTTTGTGGTCTTGTTCTCGCATAAATAGCACACACGCGCGAGAGTCCATATGTGTTTGAAACATCTGGCCTGTTTATCGAGACTAAGTTCTGAACAGTTTGTGCTCATTGACTGGCAAGTTATTATTATTCCGAGCATTAACGATTCTGTAAGTGGGGAGAAAAGAAAAAGTGTGTTGACGTTTTAGTAAATTTTTGTTAGTTTGAACAGGCGCCCTCTAGTTGAAGATCGACCTGAGTAGAAGAAGAAGAAGACGGGGGGGGGGGGGGGGGGGGGGGGTGAGGGGGTGAGGTGCTACGTTTTTATTCCTCATATCACATCATAACATATCGGCGGCATATTATTAGGCATTTTCAGCCTTAGACAAGTTCTGAACAGTTTGTGCTCATTGACTGGCAAGTTATTATTATTCCGAGTATTAACGATTCTGTAAGTGGGGAGAAAAGAAAAAGTGTGTTGACGTTTTAGTAAATTTTTGTTAGTTTGAATAGGCGCCCTCTAGTTGAAGATCGACCTGCGTAGAAGAAGAAGAAGACGCGGCGGGGGGGGGGGGGGGGGGGGGGGGGGGGGAGGAGAGTGTGCTACGTTTCTCCTTCTCATATCACATCATAACATATCGGCGGCGCGTTAGGCATTTTCAGCCTTAGACAAGTTCTGAACAGTTTGTGCTCATTGACTGGCAAGTTATTATTATTCCGAGTATTAACAATTCTGTGAGTGGAAAAAAAAGTGTGCTGACGTTTTAGTAAATTTTTGTTAGTTTAAACAGGCGCCCTCTAGTTGAAGATCGACCTGAGAAGAAGAAGAAGAAGACGGGGGAGAGTGTGCTACATTTTTCTTTCTCCTATCACATCATAACATATCGGTGGCGTGTTATTAGGCATTTTCAGCCTTCTCAATGTTAGATGATTTACGGGTTTTAGCGAGTGAAATAGTTTTTGTGGTCTTGTTCTCGCATAAATAGTACACACGTGCGAGAGTCCATATGTGTTTGAAACATCCGGCCCGTTTATCGAGACTAAGTTCTGAACAGTTTGTGTTCATTGACTGGCAAGTTATTATTATTCCGTGTATTAACGATTCTGTGAGTGGGGAGAAAAGAAAAAGTTTGCTGACGTTTTAGTAAATTTTTGTTAGTTTGAACAGGCGCCCTCTAGTTGTAGATCGACCTGAGAAGAAGAAGAAGAAGACGGGGGAGGAGTGTGCTACGTTTCTCTTTCTCATATCACATCATAACATATCGGTGGCGTGTTATTAGGCATTTTCAGCCTTCTCAATGTTAGATGATTTACGGGTTTGAGCGCCAGAAATAGCTTTTGTGGTCTTATTCTCGCATAAAAAACGCATGCGTGGTTTGAAAAATGCAAGTCAATATTTCTTCGACACATATCTGGCCCCGTTTATCAAGACAACTTTTGAAAGTGTTAACAGTTTCTGCTTCAACAAGATTGACTGGCAAGTTATCATTCCGAGTATTAACGATTCTGTGAGTTGGGGAGAGAAAAAAGTTTGCCGCTTTTGAAAAGTTTTAGTCATTTCTTTTTTGTTGTTGTTGTCGTTGTCAGATTAAACAGGTGCCCCCTCTCTAGTTGTAGATTCCGTATCCAAATAGTGGTGGTTATAAAAATCCACGCGCGTAAGTTTCAATCACGTCGCCACGCCCCATATTCCAAACTTGTTTGTATGTTTGCTTTTGAAAAACAAAAAAATCTGAAGCTCTTTTTTGTTTTTTTGTTCATACTGATCTTTTTTTTTTTTGGTGTGTGTGTGTGTGTAAATCTTCTCCATTCAGGGATCACTGTGGGTTTTTTTTTTTTTCTCCCCAGCCACAAATTCGTTGTCCGTGCCATATTCCGGTCTGACTCTCTTAAGCGTTTTCAATAATAAATGGAAGCATTACTTCTTCATATCATATGTGTTCAGTTTGTGCGGGTGGTCAAAAAAAAAAAAGATGTCGTCATCATCATTGCCCGTCATTAATCATCGCGGAGCTTTTATCGCGTTCGAAGGCTGTGATAAAAGTGGAAAGTCCACACAATGCGGTTTATTAGTCGATCGTCTAAACAAGAACGGCGTGCCAGCTCGGCTGATGAAATTTCCGGACCGGACGACGTCGATCGGAGAGACGATCGACAAGTACCTGCAACAGTCCTGTCAGGTGGAGGACCACGCCATTCATCTGCTCTTTACCGCCAACTGCTGGGAGGCCATGCCCGAGATGATGGAACTGCTGACTTCGGGAGTGACCTTGGTCGTTGATCGTTATTCATTCTCCGGGGTGGCTTTCTCCTCTGCCAAGCCCGACCTAAGTGCGGAGTGGTGCCGCCAGCCAGAGCGAGGGTTGCTGCAACCCGACCAGGTGCTCTATCTGAGCGTCAGCACCCGAGTGGCAGCAGAGCGGGGCGACTTTGGCGCGGAAAGATACGAGAAACGCGACTTTCAGGCCGTCGTAGCTGAGCGATTCCAGGAACTCAGAGACGACTCGTGGACCGAGATCAATGCTGACAAAAAGTCGGTGAAGGCTCTGTCCAGTGAGATTTTCGGACACACCATGAACCTCGTCAACAGAGTGCGGCGGACCTCCCCTCCTCTTCGGCGTCTCTGGGTTTAAGCTGTCCCCGAGACATTTTGTGTTTCTTTCACGGGCTTCTTCTCACTCGTCCGGGTCGTTCGTTTGTTTTGTGTTTTTTTTTGCTCTTTGGCTGAAAAACATCATAGGTGGCGGGGATCACGTTCGGTTCAGATTTAAAAAAATTTTTTTTTAGCTGTGCAGTGCTGTCCATTTATTTTATTTCGTATACTTAAACCATTCTTCTTCAGTAGTGGTGTTTTTTTTTTTCCCCCTCGATTCATGTAGTACTACAACGATCGCGGCGACCATTCGGACATTAGAGCAGACCCAGTGTTTGGTGAATTTCCTGTGGAAACGCACGATTGTATGTTATATTATTAGTAATAAAAAAACGCGGATAAGAATGGAAATACACCAGGAGTTAAGTCGGGCTGGAACTGGAAGAATAAAGACAGGTATGCTGCGCGGGACAGAAAGGTGGAGGATCTTAGAGCTTTTTGTCTTCTTCAGAAGTCCCGGAAATGGCAGAAACTGGATCGGGCATGTCTTCTTTCCGTTTCACTTTTTTTTTTTTTTTTTTTTTTTTTTACAAACCTGGCAGCACAAGGTCCTTATCCATCGAAGTCGATCGGAATAATGTAGTAAATGGTCACCACATCAGGTTTCATTTCGAAATGGGCAAAGCGCGTTTCCCGTAAAGCGCGGGAGAAGTTGGAAGGAGGAGAAGAAGACGTTATCATCATCATCTGACCCATGACACAGACTGCTGGCGCTTGTGTGCCCCGCACCAGCTAGTGACAGTACCACAGTCAAATGACAAAATCAGGATTTGTTGTAAAGTTGACTCGATGAAAGAAGGGAGAAACGTTTCCTCGACCATCTTCTTCTTCTTCTGCAAACTAGATCGCAAATAATTGCAGAATTTTTCCACAGATAGAAGTAGAAGAAGAGTCTCAGCTATTACACCACTCTTCGCAAGACACTACTTGCTTCTTCTTCTTCTTCGAGCGGGGACTCGGAATAATCATAAGTTCAGGCCCCTTCCTCCCGAAGTTTTCCCGAAAGAGAAATAATAATGTCACACGGCTGGGATTCCTGGAGCAATGGCGCGTGATATTAGATGTTGACGATTACAGGGAGAGACGATCACGGTGATAATCATCCTAAAATTGGTACTCATCATCGTCGGTAGTTAAGAGGAGATTCTCGTCGCCATCCTCCTCATCATCATCATTAGAAATACACAATTTTATGTCAATGAGAAAAAATAAAAAAGTCAGTCCTCTTGTCTCATAAATGTCATAGGGGGTTGGGGAGGGAGGGGGAAACATTTAATAAACGTTTTCTCATACACAGCCTTAGCGCCTTCCCTCGGATTACTAGCCGTAACACACAGTATGGAAGAAACCATCCTGAAAAAAAAAAAAAAAAAGCAGTGGGAGTGTGTGTGCGCGTGCGCATTCTTCTTCTTCAGAGGCACAACAACAACTACTACTACCTTTTTTGTATAGTCCAAAGATGGCGGAATTTCGTCGCCAATGGGTTTGCAGATGGCATCTCATAACTTTCACCTCCACCGTTGTCGAGAACTAGATGTATTTCGATGGCCGTCGTTGCAGGATCGAGTATGTGCAGAAAGTCAGTCACTGTCGCCAGGAGATCGTTGGCCACGAACAGCGAGGTAGTAGTAGTAGTTGATGCTACTACTACTGGTTCTTGGACAGATTGAGCCCCTCGAAAGACCAGTCTTTTGAGGTGTCTTTTCTGCGCAAGCTCTATGAGCATGTCAAAAAGCGAATGTTTTAGAAACCAGCTGTTAATGTAGACACTGACATTCCGTAAATACTTATCAAATTTCTTGATCATGAATTTGTCACTTTTGCACAGACCAGCGGCTTCGACACGACCGTGTAATACGGAGAATCCTTCTTGTAGGGTCGTCCGGATGCTGATGTCCCTCCACACGGAGGGGTAATACATGAGAGAGTTGAACCTTTTACAAGCGCTTCCCAGATAAGCCCGGTCCGACAGTGGAAGCATCTTGAAGATCATCAGCAACACGAGCTCGGGTAACGTTTCTAGACCCAAACGAGACACCTGGTTGGAGGCACCCGCCGCTGCGCTGGCTATTTCCTCCTCCATGGTGTCCCGGGAAAAATTGCTGCTGCCCTGTCCAGTTCTGCAGTGGCGGCACAACACTTTTTTTTTTCCTTTACATTTTCAAACAACGCCTGTCAATAATCCCCTTGTTGTTGTTGTTGTTGTTTCAAAGTTATTGTAGCTAAGAGGAGTTAGCTTCCTGGGCAACTACACCAACTAGTATCGAAGGCATTGCTAATGTTCTTTTTTTTTCTTCTTCTTCGGGCTGTTCAACTTGTTTTAAGCGGTCAGGAAGGTCTAGTATCCCGAGGAGGACAGTTTCCCCGCCTGCCGATGGCACCTGCGATCGAAAAAGCCGAGTTATCTTCAGAATAGTAAGTCCGACAATCGTCAACTGAGCGATTTCATCAAAGAAAAAAAAATCCGAGGGTGGCAGAAATCCGTCGAAGAAGAAGAAAACACCCCGATGATGACTCATTTTATTTCTTTAAAAAAAAAAAGGCTGACAGCAGACACTCCCCTTCTTCCTTTTCTTGTAGTAGTAGTAGTAGTATAAATATGTAAAGGAGGGGGGAAGGGAGTCTCAAGCCTCACACACACACCGCAGCAATCCTGATAGTAAAAAAAAAAACAACAACTGCAAGCTAATATATTTACTCTCTTTTTGGAGCGTATGAAGTCGGACCAAATAACTACAAAGTGGAATATACTGGAGGTTTTCTTAGATCGCATCAAAGAAATTATACTTAGAATAAAAAAAAAAGCTCCTCCCAACTACCTGATGCTGCTGTTGTTATTGTAAAATTGGATTTTATTTTCCCCCAGAAAGCTCTAAAATTATAAAGAACTCCTCCTTTTTTTGTTCTTCTCAGTAAAGAGTTAGTACAGTAGCCATGGGGGGAGGGAAGGGAGGGGAAGGAAGATTTCTCCGACCCGGACTTAAGGTGGTGAGACTCGTGGCCACTGTGGGTTTTGAACATTCGCACAAACTGAATAACTGTCCACCATCAAAACACCACCACCACTACACCAACAATTAATGTCCCCCGTTACACATTCGTTCTTAATAAGAACGTGGGTGTTTCTTAATGACGACCCAACACACACCAACAAAAACAACAACAACAAAAAAAAGAATCGAGGAGGCAAACGGGTCATTTTCCATCCCAGATTATAGCCATTATGTTGCTGGCGCATGTTTGACCCAAGAAGCCGGGATGCTGTACAAGATTTTATTATCATTAAGACTCTTTAGGGGGAGTCAAAATAAATCGCAACAAATGCGCATGTAATGCAAATAATGTACAAAATCAAACGTTCGAAATGTGTTAAAATAATAGGGGGAGGGCAAAAAAAAAAAAAAAACCAACGAAGAAGGAATACATTTTTTTTTTAAAAACACACACAGTTCCTTCCACGAAGTCTCCCAAAAAGCCATTCAAGTAAATTACAAAGCAACAAACGGGCTGGTAATAATAAGAAACAAACAAAAAACAAAAAACGCACCCGCCCAAACGCTGCTGCTGTCTGACCCCAGAGAACATTTCAGCCGCGAGTCATTCCACGCATTTTGTGTTGGGATACAGAGCATCTCGGTACATCGTTCTCAAGGGTCTTTTGTCTGCGAATCTTCTGGTGATTTTTGTGAGATTGATCAATCGGATAATGACATCCTTATCATTATCCTTCTGGCACAATTTGTTAACGACCTTTTTCAGATTCGTGTTGGAAACTGTCACCGAATTTTTCAGAACTCCTCCGTAAAAGGGATACAGTACTGTGC
>JAMYXO010001847.1:25000-26916 GCA_033310375.1 Conus canariensis | reverse complement strand
GCGATTTTTTTAAGCTGCTGCCCTGATATGTACATGGGCAAAGAGGGGAAAGTCCTCCTCTTTAACTCTTTCTTTACAACCGTGGAGAGAACACGTATACCCACGTCGTTTCTCGGTCACATGTATGTTAATCGTGGGCCAGCCGACCACACACCTGTGTCCTTTGAAGGCCATGGCCACATAGGATAGGAAAGCCTTGAGAGGAAAATTAAACATACAAACACAAAAAACTTTTACATATCATTATCTATAGCAATTCATAACATTCATACATAAACTGTCGATAAGAAAGAAATTGTAGACCATACTGAGTGGGGGGGGGGGGGGGGGGTGGCGGGGAGTGGTGGCCATTCCGTGTTGTTTTACCCCCACAGATTTCTTTATAGACTTTATCGTCTTGATATATTTATCTTGACAAGAAGCTAACAAGAAACTTCAATATACGATGCATGCCCATGCATAAAACATGCCCAACACACACATCGCAAAGGTGAATATTTTTTAACACTCTATCCATGAAGACTGTGCAAAGATTGTCACACACACACACACACACACACACACACACACACACACACACACCACACACACACACACACACACACACAACGCACACACACACACACATTCAGTTTCGATTCCGTTCTCTGTTATTCACCCTGTCACGCCATCCTGATGATTTCTAGTTACTGGACAGAGAGAGAGAGAGACAGAGGGAGAGAGAGGAGAGAGAGAGGAGAGAGAAGAGAGAGAGAGAGAGAGAGAGGAGAGGCAGACAGACAGACAGACAGACAGACGGACAGACAGAGACAGAATCATAAACCCGGAAGAGAGAGAGCACAGCGTCATAAAATCCGATCTCTATGATATTAAGAAGAAAAAAAAGACACTTTGCCTGTTAGACGAATCCTGTTATTTATACGTGCACACGAGCGCAAGCTGGGTTTATACCTTTCGTGCTGCTATATTTGCAGGCTGGCCCCCTGTGATTTCACTGCATCTGATGACTGTTTCCGGGCATGACTGATGCCAGTTGATTAAATTGCGTTGCGTTTCTAGCACGCTTTGCCTTGTGGATGCTTCTCATACCAAAGATCCGCTGGACTATTCTATTGTGCTCATGTGGGAGTACGATAATTAAATAAATGTATGAATGCAGTAAATGTATACATACAGTAAAAAAAACAACTAAATAAATGTATGAATGCAGTAATGTATACATACAGTAAAAAAAAAACTATGTCCGTTCCCCTTCAACCATCCCAAAACAGGCTGGTTTATGGTTTGAGAGTCGCTCAGAACTAAGTAAACTCCATCTTCTGCCACACTGGAGCAATGTGTGACAACTGTTCCGATATGAAACAAATTGATGTGGGTGGAGTGACGTCATAAGTGACTATGTAACACGTCACACAAAAAAACTCCAGAGGAAAGGGGGCCGAAAAGAGAAACCCGTTGGCTTGGTGAATGATGCTTCCCCAAAATAGAAACTTGATGAGACTACTAATTTTACTGGGATGAGTATGAGTAATAATCATATCTGCAGTAACTGTATATAAAGACATCATCGAAGTCCACGTACACACACGTATGCACGCACGCACGCACGTGCACACACACACATATACACGCGCGCACTCACTCACGCACGCACGCACGCACGCACGCACGCACGCACGCACGCACACACACACACACACACACACACACACACACACACATACACACACACACACACAAAAGCTGGAGACAGAGAAAGAACGAAAGACAAACAAACAAACGAAAAAGCAGCCACTGTAGCGTGTGGTTAGTCTTGCAGACTCCCAGCTGGGAGGTGTGGGTTTGATTCACATCAAAGCTCTTTATATAATTAAGTGTGTGGAATTTTTCAGTCCACCGGCTCCTGCCCAGAGTTG
>JAMYXO010001847.1:15000-20000 GCA_033310375.1 Conus canariensis | reverse complement strand
CAAATTTGTTGACACGTTTGAAAAAATATGTCTGGTGGGTTTGGTAAAAGGAGCCAGAGATGAGTCAGCTTTGAAAGGATTATAGATTTTAATATTGCAACTCTGCCAAGAGGTGTGATCTGACGTTTGACCCATATTTTGAACAGATACTTTACTTCTGCTAATTTTTCTGAGTAGTTAACTTCAAGACATCCTTTTAAATCATTAGTGAACCAAATACCTAACACACGAAATCTCGGCGGATTCCAGTTTAAACCTAAATGTTCCATATAACGAGCTGTGGAATTTTTGCGACTCCCTAGCCAAATCACTCTAGTCTTGCCCGAGTTTATATGGAGCCCTGAGACAGAATTAAACATATCAAGTACATCTATGCAAGTTTCAAAAGACTTTCTGTCTCCTGCCAGTAAAAATTCAGTGTCATCAGCGTACTGTGTCAGCTTGAGTTCAACATTATTCACCGTAATGCCTTTAATATCTGTGTTTTCTCTGACAGTCATTGCTAATATTTCAACACACAATATGAAAAGATATGGAGATATGGGGTCTCCCTGTCTACAACCTTTTGTTATTTGAAACCATTCTGACACCTGGCCATTCACTATAACACAAGATTTAGTATTTCTATAGAATATACTTATCCATTTACGTATGTCTTCTTTAAAACCAAATGTTTTTAATACTTTAAACATGAACTCCCAATTTATCGAGTCAAAAGCTTTTTCAAAATCAATATTTAACAGCAATCCTGGTAACCCATGTTTATCTAAGTAGGCAATTGTATCATAAATCAGTCTTAAGTTATCCCCAATATACCTATTTTTCATAAATCCGGTTTGGTCTTCACTGATGATCTTTGGTAGTACTATCTTTAAACGATTTGCAATACAGGATGACCCAATTTTGTAAATCACATTTAATAACGAGATAGGTCTCCAGTTTTTTATATACTGTCTTGGTCTATCATGTTTCGGAATGCAAGTAATGATTCCTTCTTTCTGTACATTTGAAAGTTCTCCTCGTTCAAAACTCGCATTCAGTGCTCTTACAACAAAGAGTCCTATCTTTTTCCAGAAAACTTTAAAAAATTCCGCGCTGAAACCGTCTGTACCGGGACTTTTATTATTTTTCATGTTCTTTAGAACACATGTAGCTTCTTCTAGACTTATTTTCCCCTCTAATCCTTTTGCTTCCTCTTCATTTAAACACGTGATATTTTCTACTAAATCTTTAATTTCGCAATTTTCTACCTCAATCTTTGCATATAGCGATCTATAAAATGTATATACTTCTTGAATAATGTCTTTCTGGTTTGTTAGAGTATTGTCATGTTGGTCTATCAATCTAGCCATATTTTTGCTAACATAGTGACGTTTCTCTAAATTACAGAAATAATTACTCACTTTCTCCCCTTCCGCTATCCATCGAGCTCTGGACCTTAACAATACTCCCTCCATTCGTTTTTCCCTTATCTGTTTTAACTGTTTCTTTTTTCATGTCTATAAATCTGATGTCTTCTTCATTTTTATTTTCGATTCTGTCTAGCCGTTGTATGTCATGTTCAAGCTGTTCTTCTTCTTCTGTCAGTTTTTTCTTTTTCATCGTGGCATATGAAATTGTTTTGGATCTTATTTTCATTAAAAGAAAATCAAGAAAGATGTCATCCGAGATAGAAAACCTCAGCTCTTCGTCAGTTACTTCCTCTACGTTTGCATTTAGCGCGTTTTCTTTTTTAACCTTATCGATTTCCGAATTTATTTCATCCAAATACATTTTATCTTTTAGAAGGGACGCATTGAATTTCCAAAAGGTGTTATGCTTACTGGTGTCTTCAAATTTTAATTTTAATACAACAGCCGAATGATCTGTCCTGTAGCCACATTCAATATCTGCGTCCTCTACAAACGACACTACTGAGTCTGAGATCAGAAAAAAGTCTAATCAGGCCTGCTGAAAAGGGTTGGTTCTTCTCCATGTATAACGAAGGCATTCTACGTTCAATTCTCGCCAGATATCGTTCAAATCTAAGTTTTCGATCATATCATCAACTGCCTCTTTTGCTTTAGGATTATTAACATGTTTATAATTGTGGTAATCTTTTTCAGGCTCAAGAACTAGATTAAAATCCCCAGCTATTATAATCTTTTCAACTTTTATTTCACTAATCTTTTGTTTCAGGTTATTATAGAACTCTGGGTTGTCTCTATTTGGTCCGTATATGTTTACAAGGAGAAAACTCTTCTTATGGATTTCAACAACTACCATAATGTAATTACCTGAATTATCTTTAATAGTTCTTTCAATCTTAAATTCAAAGTTATTATTAAACATTATCGCGACTCCTCTTGCATTTGATGTAAAGCTTGAGAAATATCCCTGATACCCCCATTCCGCTAAAATATACTTTTCCATTTCCTTCTCAAAATGTGTATCTTGCAAAAAATAAATGGAATGGTTTTTATTTCTCATGTAATGAAAGATATCCCGCCTTTTCTGGGCGGTATTGAGGCCCTGACAATTAACAGAAAAAATGGATACACCACTATCCATTTTTTACAAGATGAGGTTTAAAATGAACACCAAAAAGACACAGTAATGTTTTACTATATTCCAGGACATCAAATTTGTCCACACACATTGAATACAAAAGAGCACATCCATCCAACTTCATAGGGAGAGAGGAACAGTAACAAACCAAAAATTTCAAGTCTAAAGGAAAAGGAAAATGCATGTCTTTGAGCACAATAATTACCATGAGAGGAAATAAGAGAGAGGGAGACAAAGAGACAGAGACAGAGAAAGAGAGAGACAGGGAGAGAGAGAGACAAAGAGAAAAAGAGTATGTACAAACAGTAACAATTAACACAAACAAAAGCAACAACAATAAATCCAAACAAAGGCAAAAGATACTTAGTAAGTAGCCAGCAGTATCAAGCCAAAAAGAGCTAGCCCATTGCTTCCTCTCTCTCTCTCTTTTTTTTTTTAATTTTTTTTTTTTTTTTTACAATATTTGGTGGTAGATAGGAGTCATTCTCCTCCCACTAATGCTGAATAAAAAAAAGCAGAAAACAACAACAAAAATGACGCCGATATTTTTCATTTTGTTTAAGGTTCAGAAGTCGTCTGAATGCAAAAAACTTGTTGCATCAAAAATCGTGCATGCGCAAGAGTATGCGAAAGAAAAAAAAATCACGTACGTGCAGAATTTAACCATGTTCAAGCTGTAAAGACACAATTATTTCTCAGGTTTGCTTACAAACATTCCAGGAAAAAAAAGAAAAAAAAAAGACTGACACGGTTCTTAGCCAACACTATGGGGAATAATTCACACATACACACACACACACACACACACACACACACACACACACACCTTTTCACCCCCACCCCCCTAAAGTATGAACTGCCCGTGCTTGGTTCAACCTCACTCACAGGCACCCCATCCTAATATTCACCCAACAGTAAAACAGTGCACGAAAAGCCCCTAGAAGCACGGGAGGAAGGGGAAGGGGGGGGGGGGGGGGGGCAAAACCGCTCTCTTTCCGATCTTTTCGTCAAAAGGACTCACCGGATGGCAAGAAAGGGTGGGGGAGGGGGGGGGGGGGGGCAGAGTTACCGGGGTTGGAAAAAAAAAAAAAAAAAAGGGGGAGGGTGGAGGGGGGCAGGAAGATGAAAGGGGGAGGGGTATTCGGATTGGATTCAACAGACCATTACCATATGACGCGTCATACAGGTTTTATTTGTACTAGAAAAATAAGCTTAATGTACGACTTATTTCACATTCAAGTGCACCATGCCATTTACCTTTCTTGATCCGAGACAAAACAAACAATAACATCAAATTAACATCAAATATGCAACAAAAAAGCCACACACACACACACACACACACACACACACACACACACACACACACACACAAGCCCAACCAACAAACAGAGTCAAAAAGTCAAAAAGTCTACTACACCGCGCGCCAAACGAAGGCAACAAACAAATTACAAGACAGATTCATTGTCTGCTACATCAGCCCGGCGGCAGACCAACCCCCCTGCCCCTTTCTGTTTCTGCCTGAAGTCGCCTTCCTTTGGACTGAACAGAAAAACAAACAAACAAACAGAAACAAAACACAAATAATCACATCCTTTCGGGTAATATCACACGACTTATTAACAAAACAGAAAAAAGCAGACACCCCCCCCCCCCCAAACACACACACACACACACACACACACACACACACACACACAATCATCCAACCCTCATCCCGCCATTCTCTCCATTGTGCGAACGTGTATAGACAGTATTTTTGTGCGCGTGCATCATTCGACATGGAATTCAATTTTCCAAGCACAAACAAGTGATACATAAAACTGATAGAGAAATCGTATAACGCTGCACTCTCAAAAAAAAAAAAAAAAAAAAAAAAAAAAAAAGCACCTTTCTTATCACAATTTAAAAGCACATGTCATAACACACACTGAACTCATCAAGCAAAGAATGATTACCTTTATCAGATCCACCATCTCAGTACCAACGGAGAACACAGGGGCACGGGGAGGGGGGGGTGCGGAAGTGGGGAGGGGGGGGGGGGTAGACATAACTTGGCCAAAACTCGTGAAAAAGACATCAAAACAGGCAATTCTCCCTAGCCATGCCAAGGCAATAACCGGGGGAGGGGGGGGGGGGGGGGGGGGGGGGGATGAATAAATTTAAAAAAAAAAAAAAAAAAAAAACCATGTCACCAAAACTAGACTCATACACGTACACTCATAGCTGAATGTATGAAAGAAGATCACAATTACTTTCACAAACTCGCAAAGGGTGAGGGGAAGTGGGGTACAGGGTGGGGGCGAGGGAAGGGGGGGGAGCGAGCAGGGAGGATGGGGAGGGGGGAGGAGGGGAGGAGGGGGCGCTTGGGCGGGGAATGAGGGGGGCGCAGGGGCTGGCGGGGGTGTGCGGCACGGGGCAGGAGGGAGGGGTGGGGGATGTTCACAACCTGG
>JAMYXO010001847.1:0-7500 GCA_033310375.1 Conus canariensis | reverse complement strand
AACCGGTGCCTGGTGATGAATTATGTAGTTCAATAGCAATCTATCCGCCCACCTATCCTCTTTCCCACCACCCTCCCACCTATTCTCCTATTCCCACCACCCTCCCCACCTTCCCTTCTCCTCCCACCACCCTCCCACCTATCCCCCTCTTCCCAACACCCTCCCACCATCCTCCTATTCCCACCCCCCTCCCCCCTATCCCCCTCTTCCCACCACCCTTCCACCTATCCCCCTTTCCCACCACCCACCCACCTATCCTCTTCCCACCACCCTCCCACCTATCCTCCTCTTCCCACCACCCTCACCACCTATCCCCCTCTTCCCACCACCCTCCCACCTATCCCCCTCTTCCCACCATCCACCCACCTATCCTCTTCCCACCACCCTCCCACCTATCCTCCTCTTCCCACCACCCTCCCACCTATCCCCCTCTTCCCACCACCCTCCCACCTATCCTCCTCTTCCCACCACCCTCCCACCTATCCCCCTCTTCCCACCACCCTCCCACCTATCTTCTTCCTTCCCACCACCCTCCCACCTATCCCCCTCTTCCCACCACCCTCCCACCTATCCCCCTCTTCCCACCAGCCTCCCACCTATCCCCCTCTTCCACCACCCTCCCACCTATCCCCCTCTTCCCACCACCCTCCCACCTATCCCCCTCTTCCCACCACCCACCCACCTATCTTCCTCTTCCCACCACCCTCCCACCTATCCCCTCTTCCCACCACCCTCCCACCTATCCCCCTCTTCCCACCACCCACCACCTATCCCCCTCTTCCCACCACCCTCCCACCTATCCCCCCTCTCCCACCACCCACCCACCTATCTTCCTCTTCCCACCACCCACCCACCTATCCTCCTCTTTCCCACCACCCTCATTTTTTTCCTGTCCAGTTGTATCATTTCTACCCCTCTTCCCCAATTCTTCATTTTGGCCCCTCCCCCCCCCCCCCCCCCCCCCCCCCCCGACGCCTTCCCCTCGACTTCCTTCTCTGTGCTTCAGTGCCAAAGTGCCAGAATCCTCTGCCCACTTTGAGATATCTGGGCAAGAAGTGGTTTGAAAAAGAAGATGAAAGCACAGGGCCAGTTATTTCCCCTTCATCCATTATGTAGTATTGATGCAAAGCTGAATTTTCATATACAGGCAAAAATGCACAAAACCTACCCCCACCCCAACCGCCCCCAAACCTACCCTTCCCCTCCTGCACGTAACCTAATTTGTTTACTGGCATGTTTCTCTCTCTTTTCTCTCTCTCTCTCTCTCTCTCCCCTCTCCCCCTCTCTCTCTCTCTCTCCTCCTCTCTCTCTCTCTCTCTTCTCTTCAAATTTCGGGGAGAAAAAAAAAATCGGTGACAACTACTAATATTTGTTTTTTTTTCAAGTGCCTTACACAGCTTGATGACTTATTCAAAAACGTTTTTCGTTCTCTCACTGCAAAATGATGTAGTGAGATGGACTTTGCTTCAAGTGGGCCAACGGAAATGATTCACCTTTTGAAAAATGGGGTGCCTGTGTGCGAAACTTGTGTTGAATGGTTATATTTGTTACAAAATTGCCTAGTTATTTTGAATATCATTTTGAATGATGACAAAGTACGTGATTTTCTTTTCTGCTACTTTAATTTCGAGTCCAGCATTTAATATTTACGTAATCAGTTACAATTTTCGTTTCTTTGCAATATATTTTTTCGGCATTTCTAATACTGATGTACACCCCCTTGATATAAAGGCTATAGTAGGCCATTGTCAATAAAATCATGTCTGAAGCGTCTCTCTCCTCTCTCTCTCCTCTTTTTCTCTCTCTTCCCCTCTCTCTCTCTCCTCTCTCTCTCTCTCTCTCAAACATTTGACTACGTATTGGGGGGAAAAGGTTAGGGAATGTAGAAGTGTTTCGTGTCTGTGGGTGTGGGTGTGGGGTGGGGGGGTGGGGGTTGGGGGTGGGGGTGGGGGGTGTGGGTGTGTGTGGGGGGGGTGAGGGTTCCAATTCGGGCAAGAGGAGGTAGCTACAGATGTCGACAAAGAAGGGTTCGGTGGGATGAGGATGAGCTCTTTTATTTTGCATGCTTTTTTTACACTCCCGTCTTTTTTCATGTTCAGTGTAAGCATTTGTCTCTTTGTCTGTCTGTCTGTTTATCTGTCTGTCAACCTATCTGTCTACTTCTCTTATCTACAATCTCTCCCCTCTCTCTCTCTCTCCTCCTCTCTCTCTCTCTCTCTCTCTTCTCTGGCTATCTATCTATCTATCTATCTACCTATCTGTCTGTTGTCTCTCATCTTGCTTGTCTGTCTATCTGTCTATCTATCTATGTATCGATTATGTATCTATGTATCTATCTATCTATTATCCATCATCTGTTATTTATCGGGCCCGTCTGTTTACCTTTCTATCTACCTATTTACCTATCTGTCTGTCTGTCTGTCTTCACCCCCCCACACCCTCTCTGTCTGTCTGTCTCTCTCTCTCTGTATATAAAATTTTTAAAATAATATATATTATATATAAATATATTATTATCTTTGTGTTTCAGGTGGACATTGGAGGATACCCACGGGACGACACAAAGAGGACGACCACCACAGTTAAATGGCAGCAGCAGACCATTCAGCATTATGCCCAGGAGCTGACCGAGTCTTAGGCTGACCGCTCACCATCCTGCTGGAGTGTAGTAACCACCTCTCACGCTGGACGCGGAGGGGCTTCAAAGTTGTTAGTAAGTAAGCATACTCTCCTCCACGACCGCCGGCCTGGAGGATTGATGGAAAAAAAAGAAAATCACTTTTAAGCTTATCCCACTATCCCGATTAAAATTTTTTTGTTCGTTCGTTTTTTTTTTTTTTTTTTGTCTGCCCCGTCTGTTTGTTTTGTCCATATGTTTGTCTGTTTGTCTGCTTGTCTGGGACTAATCCGTCGGTCTGTCGGTCCGCCTGCCTGTCTGTCTGTCTCTTTGTTTGTATCTCTGTCTGCCTGTCTTTCTATCTGTCTGTCTGTCTGACTGACTGTCGTCGGTTCCTGTCGGTCCGTGTGTCTGTTTTGCCTCTTTCTCTCCCTCTCTCCCTCCCCTCTCTCTTCTCTGTCTCTCTCTCTGTGTCTCTCTCTCTTCTCTCTCTGTCTCTCTCTCTCATTCTCTCTCTCTCTCTCCTCTCTCTCTCTCTCTCTCTTCCTCTCTCTCTCTCCCCAAAACCCGAATTCCCCCCCCCCTCTCTCTCTCTTTTCCCTCTCTCTCTCTCTCTCTCCTCTCTCTCTCCCCTCCCCAACTAGGCTCAAACTTCTGTGAATCTTTTGTCACCTCTGGCAGAGATATAGCAGGCAGAACAAAGTTATTGCACGTCCTGTGATTAAAATTTTTCTTCCTTCCCTTGTTATATCAACGTGAAGAGGGTTTATCATTCATCACACCCCACACACACACACACACACCACACACACACACACACACCACACACACACACACACGCACGCACGCACGCACGCACACAAACACACACACACACACACACACCCCACCACCCACACACACAAAACATGCACGCACGTAAAGCACCACACACGTACGCACGCATACAGAGTCTCTTTCTCTTTTCTCTCTCTCTCTTCTCTCCCCTCTCTCTCACTCTCTCTTCATTTCTCTCTCTCTCTCCTCTCTCTCTCTCTCTCACCACACACACCACACAACACACACAACACACACCACACCGCACACACACACACACACACACACAACACACACACACACTCGCGTGCGCCCCCACACACACGCACATTCTTTTCATGCGCGCGCGGCGCGCAAAACACACACACAAAACACACACACACACACCATTCACACAAACAAACGGACAGGAACCACACACACACACACACACACACACACACAACACACACCACGCACGGACGCCCGCACGGACGCACGCCACGGCACGCAAAAGCACCCCACGGCACACACAACACCACACACACACCCCCCACACACACCACACACACACACACCACACCCCCACCTTTCTCTCTTTTTTTAAAACCCTGCACACACTGCAGGCAAAAAAATAAAAGGGAGAAAAAATTGTTGTTTTGGGGTATTATCTCCCCTTTTTTTTTTTTTTCCCTTTTTTTTTTTTTTAAAAAAATTTGCTTGCCCCCGGGGACCCACAAAACCCCCGGGGAATAAACAAAAAAAACAAGTTTCACTCCCCCCCCAAAATGAAAAGGGGATAGAGATTCGTTCTAACCATTTTAAAAGGGCCTAGGGGGCTGTCTGGGCAAAAAATAAACCTGAAACGGGTTTCCCAAACGGTCATGAAAAGGGGCGGGTTTTGGGCCGGGGGGACCAGAGTTTCACGGGAAACCCGGGGGTTTTCAGATTTTCCCCCCCAAAACCCTAAAAAGGTTCTGTGGGGGGCGGCTAGTTTTCATTTCAAAAAAACTGAGCTGCTGATTTGCCCCCCCGGAAAAGGGCCCCCCGTGTGACGGGAAAAAGGGGACGATTAAAAATAAAAATTTTTTGACAGATTTCGTTCCTCGTTCTTTTTTTAAAATGGGGGAAAAGTGAAAAAAGAAAATGAAATTCATTGACAAAAATTTTGTTTTTTCGTTCGTTTCAGCATGGGACGTGACAATGAAAAAATGAAATTCTTTTTACAGATTTCGTTCCTCGTTGGTTTCCCCCCGGGTTTTACGCCCCCAATGTAAAAAAATTTTTATTGACAGTTTTCTTTCCCTCTTTGGGTTTCCCAAAAAATTTTTTAGTAACAAGCCCCAAACCCGACAAGACGATTTCCCCCTGAGCAAAAGGGGGTCATAGGATTTTCCAATGAAAAAATAGAAAAAAGGGAAAAAATCTATAGGGCGAAAAAGGGCCCCGACAGACAGACAGACGTTTTGGGGGGAAAAACAAGTTAGTCAAAAAATTTTTAATTTTAAGATGAGAAAAAGGGGGAGGGGAACTCGGTTATGATATCTTTTTCCCAAAAGGGGGGAAAAAAAGGGAAAATTTTTAAAAGTACGACCAAGTGCGAAAAAAATTTGACTGAGAGAAACGAAAAAAAAAGGGAGAGAGAGAGAGGACACACACACACACGGGCTACACAAAAAAAAACCCAAAAAAAACAACAAAGGATGATCAGGATGTAAAGGGGAAAAGGGGGGGGCAACCAAAAATTTTGGGGAAAAACGGTTTCCAGAAAGAGGTAGTGAGAGGCAGACGAACAAAATTTTTCGGACAGACAGGCAGGGAGGGACGCACGCACGCAAGCCGGCAGGTTTTTTCCCCCATTTTACTGCGCCCAAAAAAAGCCAAAGTTCCAAGAAAAAAAACCCTTCAACCCCCCCTTTTTTTTACCCCCCGGGGGGCCGCATGCAGAATCAACCCATAAATGGAATCATCAAAAACATTTAAAACCCCCCGGGCGATGGTTTTTTTTTGTCGTTTTTCCAAAAAAAAATTTTGGGGTTTTTTTAATGTCCCCCTGTCTTTAACAGACAATGCTTTTGGGGGAGAGAGAAAGAGGGGAAAAAAAAAAATAATGACAGATGGGGAAAGAAAATCTCTTTTTTATTAAAAAAAAAAAAGCTGTTCCCCCCTTCAATAATTTTGCTTTGGGCCCCCCGTGCAAAACCCAAAAAATCGGGAGACCCCCCCGGGAAAGATTTTAAAAGGGGGAAAAAAGGCCCCGGGGGTGTGAAAAGGGAAAAATTTTTTACTTAACACTATTTTTTTAAAACTTTCCCACAGAGGGTCCCTTTTTCGTCCCCCCACGTAGTTTTGGCAAACGTTCGTTCTGCTTTTTATTTAAAGAAACAGCGAAAAGAAACAGGCATCCGAAAAAGGGCGGGTTAAGCTGACCACAAACACACGCGCGTGCGCATGCCCCCCCGCAAAAAATCGCACACCCCAAAAAGACTGCACGCACACACACAAAAAAAACACAAAAACACACACCCACACACACACACACACACACACAACACACAGGGCGCGCGCGGGGGGGGCCGCCGCATTAAAAAACCCCCCACACACACACACAACACCCCCCACACACAACACACACACACACACACACACACAACCCCCGTTAATACATAGATGGGGCTGAATTGACGGCAGAAACAAAAACGCGCATCATTTTTTTTTTTGATGCACATCAGATGCGACGTTTGAGATTTGGAAACAGTGAAAAAGAAAGAAAGGGGGAAAAATTAAAAAAAATTAAAGAGGGCAACGTACGTGGTGGTGTGGGGGGGAGGGGGGGAAAAGGGGGGGGGGGGGGGCCCCCCTCCCCACAAATTTTGGTAACATGTCATTTTTTAAAAAAAAAAGTCAAGGGCAGGGGGGCCTCTTGGTTTAAAAAAAAAAAAAAAAAAAAAAAAAAAAAACCACACGTTAATTTCGCATTGTTTTTAAATTTTTGGATGAGACATAAGGGAGAAAGATTGGGGAAAAAAAAACAAAAGAAGAAAAAAAAGAAAAAAAAGACTGCTTGTGCTAAAAAAAATTTTCTATCGTGTTTCAGTCTTGGGTGAGTGGTGTGTGTGTGTGGTGTGGTGTGTGTTTTGGGGTGTGGTGGGGTGTGTGTGTGTGTAAGTGTTTTTGGGGGTTTTTGTATGTGGGTGTGTGTGTGTGTGTGTGTGTGTGTGGTGTGTGTGTGAGTGTGTGTTGTGGGATGTGCTTGTATATATATAAATATATATATAATATATATATATATATATATAAAATAAAATTTTTATATATAGGTAAAAAAAAAACCCAACGCTAAAAAATGGCACTGCCCCCCAGCAGCTGAAAGAGTTTGGAAAGATAAAACCCTTACTGGATCAATATAAAATCAAGAAGTGCACTCAGTGCCTCCCTTCTTTTATTTTGTATTCCCAAAATTTTGCCTTTTTTCAAAAGGGTTCCCTCAGGAATCCCGCATTTTTTGGAAAAAACACGAACACCAACAGAAACCCAAAAGTAAAGACAAATCAGTTTACATATTAAATACACAAAAACCCACACCCCCCACACACCACACACACACACCCCACACACCCCACACAAAGGAAAAAATACATCCCTATAAACACACATAACATATATAAAAAACAACAAAACACAAAATAAACTACCCCATATGTACCCACATATACACACATAACCACTTTACTTAAAAAAAACATGATATCATAAAACATCATATAAACCTAAAATACATGGGGAAACGAGGGGGTCAAAAGGAAAATTTCAAAAAAGCGGGAAAAAATGAAAAATGGACAGGTAACAAATTTGGATTGAGGAAAAGGTTTGAAAAAGGGAAAAAACAAAGGAGAGTGAGGGGGAGCAAACAGAAAAAAGGGGGGGGCAACAAGGTAGCAACAGAGAAAAGGGGAGGGGGGGGGGGGGAAAAAGAAAGAAAAAAGAAAAAAGGGCGAGAGAAACAAAAAAGAACCCCCGAAAAGAGAGAGAGAGTGAAAAAAAGAGGGGAGAGAGGGAAGGAAAAAGAGAAAAGAAAAGAGAGAGAA
>JAMYXO010001846.1:17500-26922 GCA_033310375.1 Conus canariensis | reverse complement strand
GTGTGTGTGTGTGTGTGTGTGTGTGTGTGTGTGTGTGTGTGTGTGTGTGTGCAGTTTTTGCTCTTGCTGTCATTGTTGATCCATCATTTGTTCCTTTATTTTTCTTTATTGTTGCTATTATTACAAATGTCAGTTTTTTTTAACGTTATCATCGTTGCTTTACACTTTGTTTCGTCCGTGTGTTGCAGAGGAAGACCGCCTATTTGTACCACGAGTACAGCACCACTTCAAAAGATGCAATTCCGGTTCTGACTACGACAGAGCAGAGAAAACATTTGCAAACATACCTCCACCATTCGTGCGTTCCAATTCACTTTTCTCCTTCACTTCTGTTTTATCCTTTCTGCATCTTTTTTTTTTTTAAGTTCACTCAGGTGCCTTGAGGATAATACTAACGAACAAACTGTTCCAGAGGGAAACACATTTGAGGGTGTTAGACTTTGCTTCGTGGGGAAAAAAAAACCCTCAAATGATCATTTATTAATGTGATGGATGGTTTGTAGGAGAGTCACAATCAAAACTCATTGTTATTGATCCTGAGCTGAAATGAATCGACTGTAGATTTAAATACAGTTCCTATTTTCTAATCAGGGGTTCAGATCTGTTAACAAAAACATTAAGATATCAATGGGAAACTTGTAACTAGTGTTTAAAAAGGAGTTTACACAAGAGCTCAATGTATAGACAGGAAGCTTGTTGTTAGCGTCTTTCAAGGGAAAGCTTACATAGACAGCCTGCGTAACCTTACTTTTGAAAAACTCCGATCTTCTTAACCTATTCATTAAAGTAAAGTTGAAATTAATGGACAAGATTCTGTTACTGATTATTTTGAAGTGTTAGACGGGAAATTGGAATTTGTCACCGTTTGCACAAGGTTTTTCTTTTTTACATTTTAAACAGTTAAGATCGTTTCTACACTTTTTTTTTTTTTGGTGTGACTGTCATTTTTTTTCTGGCAGTTTCCTTTTGACAGGTCAAAATGCCATTACTATAAAACAACAACAGTAGCAACATTGGCAACAAAGTACATATTCGACATGTGGGACTTTACGTCAAAAAAAGGCTGGGAAAAAAGGTCCAACAGTCAACTTCTTTGACCAGGTCTTTTTCAAAAGTACAAAACCAGACGACGAACGACTACGTGTCTTTTCTACAGCGCTAAATCACGTTTTGAGGGACAAAAATGTCTCTCCCAGGATCACAAAAATCATGGCATAAACGACCAGATATCTTTCCAGAGTGCAAAATCACTTCCTCAACGACTAGAAGATTCACCCTTTTTAAGGGTACAGAATCAACTGTTATGTAAATTACCAGAACTTCTTTATGGGAAACAAAATTAAGTTATGAATGACCAGGAGATCTCTTTTCTGGAGCGCAAAATATCCCGTTGTGAACTTCAGAGGATCCGTTTTTCAGAGAGGAGAATTACGTTACGCGTGATGATGGTCGTCTTGGCGGACACAGAGTCGCGCTATGAACAACCATATCTCTTTTCAAAATGGCAAAATATATTGTTATGAACGACAAGAACATCTCTTTTCAAAATGGCAAAATATATTGTTATGAACGACAAGAACATCTCTTTTCAAAATGGCAAAATATATTGTTATGAACGACAAGAACATCTCTTTTCAAAATGGCAAAATATATTGTTATGAACGACAAGAACATCTCTTTTCAAAATGGCAAAATATATTGTTATGAACGACAAGAACATCTCTTTTCTAGAGAGGAAATTCTCGAACGAGGACTCGTATGCATTGCTAAGAATCCTGTACGTAGACGTGAAGATAATCTTTATTGATCGGATGTAAAACGGATCTGAATAGATCGGTTAGATAATCTTTATTGATCGGATGTAAAACGGATCTGAATAGATCGGTTAGATAATCTTTATTGATCGGATGTAAAACGGATCTGAATAGATCGGTTAGATAATCTTTATTGATCGGATGTAAAACGGATCTGAATAGATCGGTTAGATAATCTTTATTGATCGGATGTAAAACGGATCTGAATAGATCGGATGGAAAGCCAGTGTTCGTTGATCGGATGGAAAAACCAACTGTATTTGACTCACATTTTGTGGATCAACATTAACATTTAACAACTGAATTCATTAACCGAAATTTCAAATTTAGGCCAACTCACAAGTTCTACTTGATATCAAGCAGCACCCTCCTGTCTATCTCCACTTTTATTCATTTGTATCTGATTCATTTTTTTTTTTTTTAGATCTTTTTCGTTTACACTTATTGTTTTGTGAATAATGACAAGTAGATCTACTTGACCTCAGGTCACTTTCTTTTTCATTTGCAAATTTCTTTGATTGTTTGTTGTATATATTGCTTTATATTATTTACTTATAAACTAACTTACTGCTTGTTGATTTTTTTTTTTCACCGTTTTACTTTTCCTCTTTCTTGGTCGTCTTTTCCCTTGGGAACAAACATGTTGATGATTTTGCTTCTGAGCTTAGCTAACCTATTGTCTCTTTTTTGGTTATCTTTTTCCTTGTGAACAAACATGTTGATGATTTTGCTTCTGAGCTTAGCTAACCTATTGTCTCTTTCTTGGTTATCTTTTTCCTTGTGAACAAACACGTTGATGATTTTGCTTCTGAGCTTAGCTAACCTATTGTCTCTTTCTTGGTTATCTTTTTCCTTGTGAACAAACATGTTGATGATTTTGCTTCTGAGCTTAGCCAGCGTACTGTCTTCCTTTGGAACGTTTTATTTGTCCACTTCAAAAATTAAACCACGTGACTCACTGTTTGTGACATTAACAAAACATTAAGAGAGATTAAACATTCATTTTTCATACGCGTTTGTCTTTCCTTTCTGTCTGCATTGTACGGTTACAAGAGAGCATTCGGTAGTTTTGTGATTAATGCGCCGGCCGCTGGCGATTGGTGGATTTGAGAATCCCCGGGGATAAGTCTGGTTGGGGGTAATTCCAGCCCAAAGTCACCGGCGTACTTTGAGACACTATCTACAGGAGGTGGTTTCTGGAACTGCTTCAGGGTACTTCAGTGGCCCCCGTTTCTTACTTGGCACTGTTCATGCTGTGGATTCTGAAAATGTAGTACGAAGAGGAGCCACGGGTCTGGCTAAAACACATCATCTTCCCTCTCAGAACTAACAATAGGTCGCTGTGGGCCGTTGTCCCGAACGATGTGCAGACTAGGAATACCCTCACCTATATGGGACAGGTGTTCAGGGACTAAGGATATATTCCAACAGATTATTCTACCTGGACATTCCTGACAGATCCACCGTGTGGCCAGCTGTAACAGACCCCACGGGAGAGAGGTGGGAGTAGGTGAACGGGAAGGGGGCTGGACAGCCAGGACATGTTGGAGAGAGGTGAGTGTAGGGCAGGGGAAGGGGGTTAGACAGCTAGGACATGTTGGAGAGAGGTGGGAGTAGGGGAGGGGAAGGGGCTGGACAGCTAGGACATGTTGGAGAGAGGTGGGAGTAGGGGAGGGGAAGGGGGCTGGACAGCTAGGACATGTTGGAGAGAGGTGGGAGTAGGGGAGGGGAAGGGGGCTGGACAGCTAGGACATGTTGGAGAGAGGTGGGAGTAGGGAGGGGAAGGGGGCTGGACAGCTAGGACATGTTGGAGAGAGGTGGAGGTAGGGGAGGGGAAGGGGGCTGGATAGCTAGGACATGTTGGAGAGAGGTGGGAGTAGGGGAGGGGAAGGGGGCTGGACATCTAGGACATGTTGAAGAGAGGTGGGAGTAGGGAGGGGAAGGGGGCTGGACAGCTAGGACATGTTGGAGAGAGGTGGGAGTAGGTGAAGGGGAAGGGGGCTGGACAGCTAGGACATGTTGGAGAGAGGTGGGAGTAGGTGAAGGGGAAGGGGGCTGGACAGCTAGGGCATGTTGGAGAGAGGTGGGAGTAGGGGAGGGGAAGGGGGTTAGACAGCTAGGACATGTTAGAGAGAGGTGGGAGGAGGGGAGGGGAAGGGGGCTGGACGGCTAGGACATGTTGAAGAGAGGTGGGAGTAGGGGAGGGGAAGGGGGTTAGACAGCTAGGACATGTTGGAGAGAGGTGGGAGGAGGGAGGGGAAGGGGGCTGGACGGCTAGGACATGTTGAAGAGAGGTGGGAGTAGGGGAGGGGAAGGGGGTTAGACAGCTAGGACATGTTGGAGAGAGGTGGGAGGAGGGGAGGGGAAGGGGGTTAGACAGCTAGTACATGTTGGAGAGAGGTGGGAGGAGGGGAGGGGAAGGGGGTTAGACAGCTAGTACATGTTGGAGAGAGGTGGGAGGAGGGGAGGGGAAGGGGGTTAGACAGCTAGGACATGTTGGAGAGAGGTGGGAGGAGGGGAGGGGAAGGGGTTAGACAGCTAGGACATGTTGGAGAGAGGTGGGAGTAGGGGAGGGGAAGGGGGCTGGACGGCTAGGACATGTTGGAGAGAGGTGGGAGTAGGGGAGGGGAAGGGGGCTGGACAGCTAGGACATGTTGGAGAGAGGTGGAGGTAGGGGAGGGGAAGGGGGCTGGACAGCTAGGACATGTTGGAGAGAGGTGGGAGTAGGGGAGGGAAGGGGGCTGGACAGCTAGGACATGTTGGAGAGAGGTGGGAGTAGGTGAAGGGGAAGGGGGCTGGATAGCTAGGACATGTTGGAGAGAGGTGGGAGTAGGGGAGGGGAAGGGGGCTGGACATCTAGGACATGTTGGAGAGAGGTGGGAGTAGGGGAGGGGAAGGGGGCTGGACAGCTAGGACATGTTGGAGAGAGGTGGGAGGAGGGGAGGGGAAGGGGGCTGGACGGCTAGGACATGTTGAAGAGAGGTGGGAGTAGGGAGGGGAAGGGGGTTAGACAGCTAGGACATGTTGGAGAGAGGTGGGAGTAGGGGAGGGGAAGGGGGCTGGACGGCTAGGACATGTTGAAGAGAGGTGGGAGTAGGGGAGGGGAAGGGGGCTGGATAGCTAGGACATGTTGGAGAGAGGTGGGAGTAGGGGAGGGGAAGGGGGCTGGATAGCTAGGACATGTTGGAGAGAGGTGGGAGTAGGGGAGGGGAAGGGGGCTGGATAGCTAGGACATGTTGGAGAGAGGTGGAGGTAGGGGAGGGGAAGGGGGCTGGATTAGCTATGGACATGTTAGGAGAGGAGGTGGGGAGTAGGGGGAGGGGAAGGGGGGCTGGACAGCTAGGACATGTTGGAGAGAGGTGGGAGTAGGGGAGGGGAAGGGGGCTGGACAGCTAGGACATGTTGGAGAGAGGTGGGAGTAGGGGAGGGGAAGGGGGCTGGACATCTAGGACAATGTTGGAGAGAGGTGGGAGTAGGGGAGGGGAAGGGAGCTGGACATCTAGGACATGTTGGAGAGAAGTCTCCTTTCCAGTTCATGCAGCCCATTTTTATTTTTCGGTATGTGAAAACTGGTCACATTTGCACACACACACACACACACACACACACACACACACACACACACACACAGAGAGAGGAGAGAGGAGAGAGAGAAGAGAGAAAAATGAGAGAGAGAGAGAGAAGAGGAAAGAAAGAGAGAGACAGAAGAGAGAGAGAGGAGAGAGAGAGAGAGAGAGATAGGGAGGACAGTGAGAGAGAGAGAGAGAGAGAGAGAGAGTAGAGGAATGAAGAGGGGAGAGAGAGAGAGAGAAGAGAGAGAGAGAGAGAGAGATATGGGATACAGCGAAAGAGAGAGATTGGGGAGGGCGGAGGAAGAAGAGGAGAAAGAGACAGATAGGGGGACCGAGAGAAAGAGAGAGAGAGAGAGAGAGAGAGAGAGAGAGAGAGAGAGGGTGTACACAAAGGGGGAAAATGAGATAAATAAGAAACACTTTCTTGCACACACACACACACACACACACACACACACACACACACACACACACACACACACACACACACACCACACACACCAGCGTACAAAATATTGAAGCAGGTCACAAAAAGATGTTGCTTTATTCACTCACAAGTTGAAAAAACAAATGGCAACATGAACAGCTCATATACGTTTTGACTGACAAACTACACCCATTCCCAATGTATCACAGCCTATGGATCACAGAGTAAGGGACGGATTAGTTCAGCTTTGATACGTATTGGGGACTCAGGCAGGGGTGATGGGCGCAAGGAGGTACAGATATTTAACAACTTGTGATTAAGAAAGGGACGTAAGTCACGGTCCAATGACTGACAATGAAGTTGAGAAGGGGGGTGGGGGGGGGGGGGGTCAGGGTTATGGGTGAGACATAGAAAAAGTGATGATCCTCAAGGGGCTATAAACCCACAATGAAGATTATCCAAAACCTGGAAGACTTGCGGGAGGGGACGAGGGAGAGGGCACGGGGGGGGGGGGGGGGGGGGAGGGGATGGGGAGGGGAGGAAGATGGGAGGAAGCCGACAGGGAAGATAGAGATGGGATGGAGACAGACTTGTGACTAAGTCCGACAGTGAAAAGGAATGAACGCGATTCTAACGTGCTGACCAAATTTCTGAACTAAAAAAAACAACCGTGGATAGGGTGTGCGGTGGTCTGTGTGCGTATGGGGCGGAAGGAAGGGGTGTGGGAAAGGGCAATGATAACTGGAACGGATGGGAGTTAGGGGGAGGGGGATGGGGAGGAGTGAGGGTGAGAGGAGGTTTGGACGGATGCAGGTGTACAGGTGCACAGATTGTAACCCGCAACAAAATGTCCACGAGTGGACAACCAACCAAAGAGCCTGTCAACTGACCGCTGGAAAAGAAAGATAAAGGACAGCTTAAAAATTGAAAGGAAGCCCCATCCCCACCCCTCCCCAAACAACAACATCAACAAACCATTTACACAAAACCAAACAACACTAAACAAACAAACAAATCTCACGTACACATGCAGGCAGAAAAACACCCTCTCTCTTTTCATTTTTTTACTTGAAAAAAGTAAGTATGTTTCCACTGACAAGTCATTCAAATACAATCAGTGTATATTAATACCGTTTTCCATGATAATTCAAAGTTCAAAGTAAAGTTTGACAGTAAAATCAGACCAAGCAGATGAAATAATCCTCAACCTAAAAGATCAACAGAACAAATATGAGTGATTCTGAAATTTCGTGAGAAATTTTGAACAATAAAATACAAGCAAAATAGAACCAGTCAAATAGCCTGTCAACTGACCGCTTGAAAACCGCGAAATAAAGGACAGCTTAACAATTGAGAAGAAGCCCTGCCCCTACCTCCCCCCCCCCCCCCCACGCCTCCCCGAAAAAAATCAAAATCAACAAAGTGGTCACTCAAAACAAACAAACAAACAAAAACCCATAAACAACCAAACAACCAAACAAAGCTCACATGCAGATACAGGCAGAAAAATCTTTTCTGCTGTTTTTTTTTTTTTTTTTTTTTTTTCTGGAGAAGTAATTATGTTTCCACGAAGAAGTCGATCACATCAATTATAAATCAGTGCATGGCAATACCGTTTTTTTTTAAATATAGTAATTGAAAGTTCAGATCAAGGCTTAACTGTTAAATCAGCAAAAACAAACAAAATAATCCTGTATCTAAGAGTTCAACAGAACACACGTAGATTAAATCTAAATTAAACGATGCGTCGAACGAAAATACAGGTGAAATAGAGGTCGGCGCCGCCAATCATTCTTCTAGCTTCCGCCGTTGGGATCCCCGATGGCTCAGTACTTCAAAGGTTCGGTGTACGCAGGGGGGTGCTGGTAGATAACACTGGTACCTGGCTCCGGTCCTCCTGGATACTGGCCACTGGTGCCTGCAATCAGTCAGTCAACCGGCCGGTCAGTCTGCCAGTCAAATCGTTATTGAAAGATGCGGTTGATCACACACACACACACACACACACACACACACACACACACACACACACACACACACACACACACACATATGCTCGCGAGCACTCTCTGTCTTTCTATCTGTCTCTGTCTGTCTGTCTGTCTCCCTCTGTGTGTGTGTGTGTGTGTGTGTGTGTGTGTGTGTGTGTGTGTGTGTGTGTGTGTGTGTGTGTGTGCCAGACACGTTGAGTCATCATAAGGAACGCAAAACAAAAACAAGAACCAAACCAAACCAAAACGAAAATAAGAAAGAAAAAAAAGACGCAACAAAACATTACAACAAGAAACAAAACAGTGGAAGGAAAAGCAACACATTTTTGAATGCCTATCTCAGCAAAGATTTCTTTCTGCTAAACAAATCGGGTCATCCGAATCTACCAGGTTTTCATCAGGCGGCGAGGTGCATCGAACAGGCCTTTGTTGGCGTTTCAACCCGGAGATAGTACTGTGAGATTTTGGCCCTTTTATTTAATAGACAAAAGCAGCTTTCACCCTTTTCCATCGTTCCCCTATACAGCGACTTAACTAGGTCAATTTGATTTAGTCTTCGTAAGGTACGCCAAACAAGAGAGTGTGTCACTACACAGATTCACAGTTAGAGAGAGAGAGAGAGAGAGAGAGAGAGAGAGAGAGGTGTGTGTGTGTATGCGTGTGTGTGTTAAATACGTTCCGACTATGGCAAGACTTTAGCGAACAACCAAAAGACGGTTTAAACACCCTGTTGTCGAAAACCGTCCCTTTACGTTTAAAATTCGCGTTATCTTCGATACAGAAAGACAATGTCACCAGAGATCAGAAAGGATATCTTTTTTTCTGATCATGTACCGTCATATTTTCCCCCTGAACCATGAATACTTTTGGGCGAATCATGCGTCAGTATTTGGGTGAAGCGTTACTCCTGAGGTCCGTGGAGGCCTGGGAAGGGAACACCCGCAAATACGCATGACAACGAAGATTTGGGCGAGAGGTGATTGGACAAAAGTTGCTGTACCCGTTTGTTCATCTGTTTGTCTCTCAGGAAGTGTATACCAGCGCCATTTCACTGATTGACGTAACCTTTTTGCACAGGTGGAGAGTGACACAAGGACGGATCCATTCAATCTTGGTACGCGGGTCTGTGATGTGGATCCGGCATAAACGGCGCGTACATGATCCGTTCAGCAAGATGATTTACAAATAGAAGCATCCATGGCGCGGTGGTCAGCGTTGCGGACTGAAGGCTGGGAGGTCGTGGGTTCGATTCTCGCCACAGTCGGTTATCTGTACCTGTTTTCCTGCCCTGACCGGCTTGTAACAATAATTGAGTTTGCTGTGACTTCAGTTGTGAAGATTGGAACTACACAGTCAAGTTTCATCCAAATAAGTCATGCATATCTGAGAGCGTCGCTTAAATTTCCTGACCCAACACTGCAGGTGTCTGTATCTCTCGGGCCTGCTTAACGCAGGGATATATTATGAACGTAAGCTTGCAGAATAATCCTGTCATGTAGTTTCTGACCTAAACATAACTCCAAAGTATCATTTCCATCATCCTCATCGATCAGCACTGAAAAACAAACAAACAAAACAAAAAAAAACCCAGTTTCAGATTCTGTGGTCCTTCATGCCC
>JAMYXO010001846.1:0-12500 GCA_033310375.1 Conus canariensis | reverse complement strand
TTTCCACTGACAAGTCATTCAAATACAATCAGTGTATATTAATACCGTTTTCCATGATAATTCAAAGTTCAAAGTAAAGTTTGACAGTAAAATCAGACCAAGCAGATGAAATAATCCTCAACCTAAAAGATCAACAGAACAAATATGAGTGATTCTGAAATTTCGTGAGAAATTTTGAACAATAAAATACAAGCAAAATAGAACCAGTCAAATAGCCTGTCAACTGACCGCTTGAAAACCGCGAAATAAAGGACAGCTTAACAATTGAGAAGAAGCCCTGCCCCTACCTCCCCCCCCCCCCCCCCCCCCCCCCCCCCCCCCCCACGCCTCCCCGAAAAAAATCAAAATCAACAAAGTGGTCACTCAAAACAAACAAACAAACAAAAACCCATAAACAACCAAACAACCAAACAAAGCTCACATGCAGATACAGGCAGAAAAATCTTTTCTGCTGTTTTTTTTTTTTTTTTTTTTTTTCTGGAGAAGTAATTATGTTTCCACGAAGAAGTCGATCACATCAATTATAAATCAGTGCATGGCAATACCGTTTTTTTTAAAATATAGTAATTGAAAGTTCAGATCAAGGCTTAACTGTTAAAACAAAAAAAAAAAACAAAAAACCCCGTTCAAGATTAACAAAACACCGAAATTTTAAAAACTAAAAAAACGAGGCTTTCCCAAGGGGGAAAACAGGGGAAATAGAGGCGGCGCCGAATTTATTCTTTACTTCCCCGGGGATCCCCAAAAGGGGTGTACTTAAAGGGGTTTGTAACCCCGGGGGGGTTGGAGAAAACCCGGGGATGGCTCCGGCCCCCCGGAAGGGCCCAAATGGTCCTGCAATCATGTAAAACCGGCCCCTAGTTGGGGAAAAAAAGTTATTGAAAGATGGGGGGAAACACACCAAACACACACCCCACACAACACACACAACACACAAAAACACAATATGCTCGCGAGCCTCTCTGTTTTCTATTGTTTGTTGTCTGTCTGTCTCCCTCTTTTTTTTTTTTTTTTTTTTTTGTTTTTTTTTTGTGTTTTTTTTTGGTGTTTTGGGCCGAACTTAGTCTTTTAAAAAGGGAAAAAGGGAAAACCCAAAAACCCAAAAACCAAACCAAAAAAACGAAAATAAAAAAAAAAAAAAAAACCCCAACAAACTTTTTAAAAAAGAAACAAAAAAGTGGAAAGGGAAAAAAGAAAACTTTTTTAAATTCCCCATTCAGAAAGTTTTTCCCTTTTTTCTAAAAAAAATGGGAAAACGGAAACAATTTTTTCAAGGGGCGGGTGCACAAAAAAGGGCCCCTTTTTGGGGTTTCAACCCGGGATAGTTTTTGAGAATTTCCCTTTTTTTTAAAGAAAAACAGTTTCAACCCCCCAAACCCCCAAACACCCTTAAAAAATTTAAAATTTTTTTATGTAAGGACAAAAAAGGGTTCACTACCCCGTTTTAAGTTGAAGAGAGAGGGAAAAAAATTTTTTTTTTAACTTTTTTTTTAAATTTCCCCCCTTTTTTTCCCCAAACTTTTTAAAACCCCCCCCCAAACCCCCCCAAAAAAAAACCCCTTTAAAACCCCTTTCCCCCCCCCCCTTTTTCCCCCAAAAATTTTTCCCCCCCCAAAAACCCCCCCCCCCAAACCGAAAATCATTTTTCCCGCCCAACCCAATTTCCCCCCCCCCGCCCCCCCAAATTAATTTTGGGCAAAAACTGGTTTTTATTTGGGGGAAACTTTTTCCCCTTTGAGGCCCCGTAAAAAGGGCCCCTTTGGGAAAAAAGGAACCCAAAAAAAAAAACCCCCCTTTTGACAAAAAAAAAAATTTGGGTTTTGGGGGGAAAAAGGGATTGGAAAAAAAGGGGGTTAACCGGGTTTTGCTTTTCCCGGGGGGTCTTTTTGGGGAAAATTTTAAATCCGGCCCCTTTTAAAATGTTTTACGTAACCTTTTGCCCCCAGGGAAATTTACAAAGGAACCCCTAATCTTTTACGGGGTTTTTTAGGGGGAAACCCAAAAAAACCCCCCCCCCCCCCCCCCGTACATGATCCACAAAAAATTTAAAAATAGAAACCCCCCCAAATGGCCGTTTGCTTTTTGGGGAAAAGAAGGGGGGAAAAAAGGCGTTGGGTTTCCCGATTCTGCCCCGGGGTTTTTGTACGTTTTTTTTTCCCCTGCCCTCCCCCCTGTAAAAATAATTGAGTTTGCTTAAAATTCTTTGAAGTTGGAAAAAAACAGTAATTTTTTCCAAATGGGGAAGTTTTGAGACGCCCCTTAAAATTTTGCCCCAAAATGGGGTCTGTACTCCCCCGGGTTTCTTAAGCAGGGAATAAAAGAACAACCCGCGAAAAATTTTTCAAAAAAATTTCCACCAAATTTCCAAATTAATTTCCAACCCCCTTCCCCCCACAGAAAAAAAACCAAAAAAAAACCCCAAAAAAAAACCCCTTTTCCCCGATTTGTGGCCCCTTACCCCTTCCCCTTTGGGTACCCCTTTTTAAATTTTTGTCTTCCCCCGGGTTTTTGGGTTCGTGAAAAAATCCCCCGGAAAATTGGATTTTTTGGGGGGTGGGGGTGGGGGTTTTTGGGGGGAAAGGGGGGGGGGGGGGGTTTTTGAGGGGACTAAATTCGTTTCCCCCGGGGGGGAAAAATGTTAAGCTGGTTCCCCGAAAACCAAAAAAATTTTCGTGAGGGTTTTTAGAGGATGGGGTTTTTAAAAGGGGCCACGACACCCCCAAAAGATTTGGATTTTGAAAATCCCCCGGTGGTTCCTTTTTTTGACTTCAAAAAAGCTTTTGTGGTTCCGGTGACGTGACTGTCGGGGGGCAAGCAGGGCTTGGCTAAAAAAAGGAAGCCGAAAAAAAAAATGGGGGGAAAATTTTTTTAATGATTAAATTTTTCCACTTAACAAAATCTGAAGTTATCGTTAGAAAAATTTTTAATGCCCTTTCAATAAATATTTTATGGAATATTGAAATTTTTTAGTAAAAAAAATCGTTATGTCTTCCTTTTAAACCAACAAAGGGGGGGAAAGGGGGGGTGACTCTTTTTAATCCTTCCTACGATTCTTTCCCGTCAATGCCCCTTAGGGGTTAAAATTCCCCAACCCCTTGGGGGAAATTGCTGTGTCCTAAACTCTGTATTTTTTGAAGGGGTTTTTTTTTGGGGATGGGGAAAAAAAAGGACCCAAAGAGACGGGGGGTTTGGCTTAAAAAAAAAAAAACCAAAACCCAAAAACGGGCAAACCCAAACACAACACACACAAAACAAAAACACAACCCCAAAACATGAAACCCAAAAAAAAACTAAAATTCACACCGCTTTTAAACTTTTTCAACGAAACACCAAAAAAAAAACCCCACACAAAAACCAAAACACCCCCACAAACCCCAAACCAACACACACACACCCCCACAAAACCAAACTTTTCTTTTTCCCCCCCCCCTTTTTCCCCAAACCCTAACGTAAAAATTCATTTTAAAAAAATTTTTAAACTAAAAAAACCACTAATTTTTTTTTAAAAACGAAAAAAATTTCATCATTAATTTTTCAAGAATTTTTTCAAAAAATTTAAATTTGGGGCCCCCTTTGTAAAAGGTTTTAAAATTCCCCCCCCCCCCCCCCTTTTCCCCTTTCCCCCCCCGGGGTTTCTTCAATTTCCCCCTCTTCCCCCCTTCCCTTCAAGGGGTTAATTGGAAAAAACAGTGCCCAAAAGTATGTGCCATTTATTTTCTTTAAAATTTTTTTTGGGGGTTTCCCCCTTCTTTTTCTTTTCTTTCTTTCTTTTTTTTTTTTAAAAAAGAATTCGAAAACCAAACCCCTACAAAAAATTAGTGTTAACCCGTACTGCATACGTTGTATTTTTCCTATGACGTTTTATTTCCCACCGAGGAGTTTTTCGCGGAGTTTGTCGTTTTTTTTGCCTACTTGTGACAGGTTAGGCTTATAAAAAATTACAGAACAGATTTAATGTGATATCCTTCACGTTCTTTTTTCAAGTTTTTTAAAAGGGGCGGGGTGGGCGGGGGGTAGCCAAATTCCTGGAGACCTCCCCCCCCACCCCCCCCCGGGCCCCCCTTCAATCCCCATCCATCGATCCGATCTACTCTGCGGTTTTTTTTTAAGTTACGGGTCAAAGCAGTCTCTGGGAAGACTGTCACAAAAGAAAGAAAAAACAAAAAAAACAGAGAGAGGGGAAAAAAGGGAGGAAAGAGAGGAGAGGAGAAAGACAGACAGACAGGGGGGACAGACAGACAACAGACAAAGCAAGACAGACAAGAGAGGGCCTGCATTGTCGGGACGGTTGTGGAAACTGCCCCAAGAAAGCCTGGGGGTGTGGAGGGCGGGCGGGGGGGGGGTTTTGCCGGGGGTCGGGGCTGGATGCACGGCCAGTTAGCTCTCTTCTTACGGCCACGCGTCAGCAGGGAGACCATGGAGATGAAAAAGGGGGCCCGCCCACACCCCCCCACAGGTGGGGGTTTTCTGCAAGGCACACCACGCCCATACCACAAGTCACACTAACAGGGGGGGTAAGGGGGGTGGGGGGTTTTGCACTATTTCTAGTATCAAATTTTAGAGAACTTTATCCTTTGAAGATTCCCCCCTCTCAATGTTTTAAAAAAAATGCTCTGCTGTATGCAGAGCCATTGCTGTATAAAAAGGGAGGTGGGGGGGGTTTGGGGGTTTTTTTGGGGAGCGGAATAGCACACCCCCTAAATAAAAAATCTTAAAAGAGACATTATTTTTTTGCTTTGAAGTTTTTACGTCTCTTTTCCTGTTTTTTTTCAGGTACTGTTCTTCTTATTTTGTTCATCCCTTATGCTTTTTTTCATCTTCTTTTTTTCTTTTCTCCGGATGGCATGTATGGTTATTAGTACCCCTTTTTTTTCGACTTGTTTTAGACCATTTGGGCCCGGGGGGCTGGGTTTTGGTGTTTGGGGAGACGGACGTTTTTCCTCTCTCTCTCCTCTCTCTCTCTCTCTCCTCCTCTTAAATTTTTGTAAGTTCGGGGGGGGGGGGGAAAAAAAAGGGTATTTTTTGTAAAGATTGCCCTTTGGGCATGGGCTGTTAGATTCTTCTGATCTTTTCAAATTTTTTTTTCCCCTGTTTTTAAAATTTTAAAAAAAAAGATTTCTAAAATTTTCCCATGGGATCTTCAGCATTTTTCTTTCTCTCTTCGGTCAGTGTTATTTGAAAACCGCCGAGTGTTTTTTGTTGTTGTTAATTTTCCGTCACGGCACAGGTTTTAAACATTTGGGTTGTTGTTTTCTTCAGTTAAAAAAAGCTGTTTTTGTCACTCTGTGCAAAAAAGAAATTTAAAAAAAAGTATTAGTCCCTCTCAATGCTTTTAAACTGTCCCTGTAGCAAAGTCATAGATGTATCCTTTTCCATTTATCTCCAAAAAAAAGGGTTTTCCCCAAGGGAAAAAAATCGAAAATTTCATATAATGCAATCCTCTCTCTCTCTCTCTCTCTCTCTCTCTCTCTCTCTCTCTCTCTCTCTCTCTCCTTTTTCTCTCTCTCTCCCCCCAATGAATCCGACAATGTTGGGAAAAATTGTGTTATGATCCATGAAAAAAAAAATGTACCCCCCATTTACAGATGTTAATCATGTTTTACTTTTCGATTTTTAAAGGGTTTTTCCCTTTCCCCCACCCTAACCCAAAATTTTTTTAAAAGGGGAAAACCTAATTTTAAAAAATTCGACTCTGAAACCCACTCCCGACTCCGACCCCGACTCTCTCTCCCCCCTCTCTCTCTTCCCTCTCTCTCCTTCTCCTCTTTTTCTCTCCTCCTGGTTTTTGTTTTTTTCTGTTCAGTTTTGGGGCTTTTTTGTCCCAACTGTGTATTTTGTTGGGGTGGGGGGTGGGGAGTTTTTTTTTTTTTTTTGGGGAAAAAAATTGCTCTTGCAGAGATGAAATATCAAACTCCCCCCCCCCCCCCCCCGCCCCCTTTTTCGAAAATTTTTTTTTAAAAACACAAGCAACCTACATCCATATTCCGTGTCGTCATATCGAACGCTATTCCGGGGGGAAAGGGTTTTCCCCAGGGACTTTTTCCTTTCGAGGTCGTGTGTAAAATTTTTGGGGTGGTGTCCCAATTTTTCCACCTCTTGTCTACAGGTTTCGCTGTTTTCCCAAATGAAAACACATACCCGGGGTTCAACGGTGGCAAAAAAACAACAGCAACAACAAAAATGCAACAAAACAACATCCAATTTTCAAACAAAAAAAAAAACAAAAAAGAAAGGAAAAACATCACACACACACACACCCAAAAACCACAACACCACACCACACCACCACACACACCCCACACCCCACAAAACACACACCAGGAAAAAAATTTTGAACCCAGGTAAAAAAAAGTGTTCTTTATTTTTTTCACAAGTTGAAAAAACAAATGGAAATAAACACTCATATCGTTTTGACTGCCAAATTTAACCCTTTTTTCCCATGAAACCCAAAACCTAGGGATAAAAAAAAAGGGGGACGGTTTTTTTTTCATTTAAAAAGGATTGGGGACCGGGAGGGTGATGGGGCAAGGAGGTACAAAATTTTTAACAATTTGGTTTAAAAAAAAGGGCGTAAGTCACGGTCAAGGGGACGGCCAATAAGTTGAGAAGGGGGTGGGGGGGGGGGGGGGGGGGGGCGGGGTTTAAAGGGTGAGACATAGAAAAGTGATGATCCTAAAGGGGGTTAAACCCACAATGAAGATTACCCAAAAAACCCAAGGGATTTTGGGGGGGGGGACGGGGAGAGGGCAAGGGGGGTGGGGGGGGGGGGAAAGGGGGGGGGGGGGGGTTTTTAAAGACCTTTGAGGCAACCCCCCGGGAAAAAGGAGAGGGAAAAGGGGGGGGACTAAGACGTGTAAACTTTCCCGTTTTAAAACCCAAATTGTAACGCTGAAATTCTGTAAAAAAAAAAAACCGTGGAGGGGGGGGGCGGGGGGCTTTTGTTCGTATGGGGGGGAAAAGGGAAGGGTTGGGAAAGGGGAATTTAACTGGAAAGGATGGGAGTTAGGGGAGGGGGATGGGGGGGAAAAAAGGGTGAAAAGGAGGTTTTTGGCGGATTTCAAAGGGGTTTCAGGGGGGCCCGTTTTAAACCCCCCAAAAAAAAATTTCCCCGATGGACAAAAAACCCCAAAAAACCCCAAAAGACCGCTGGGAAAAAAGATAAAGGGCACTTTAAAAAAATTAAAGGAAACCCCATCCCCACCCCCCCCCAAAAAAAACAACATCAAAAACCATTTTCAAAAACCAACAACACTAAACAAAAAAAACAAAACTCAGTACACATCGGCCCGAAAAAAAAACCCTTTTTCTCTTTTCATTTTTTTATTAAAAAAAAAAAATAGTTTCCACTTTACAAAAACATTCAAATACAATCATGTATAAATTTAAAACCGTTTTTCCCTAAATTCAAAGTTCAAAAAAAAGTTTACAGTAAAATCAGACCCCAAACAGATAAAAAAACCTCCCCCTAAAAAACAACAGAAAAAAATTTTTGTTTATTCGAATTTCGAGAAAATTTTTTTCCCAAAAAACAAAAAAAAAAAGAAAACCCCCCAAATAGCCTGTCAACGACCGCTTTAAAACCGCGAAATAAAGGCCCGTAACAATTGAAAGAAGCCCCCCGGGCCCCCCCCCCCCCCCCCCCCCCCCCCCCCCCCCCCCACGCCTCCCCGAAAAAAAAAAAAAACAAAAAAAATGGTCATAAAACAAACAAACAAACAAAAACCCCCCAAAAAACCAAACAAAACCCAAAAAAACCCATGCAAACAGGCAAAAAATCTTTTCTGCTTTTTTTTTTTTTTTTTTTTTTTTTTTTTTTTGGGGAAAATTTTAAAAATTTTTCCCCCAAGAATCGATCACATCAATTAAAAAATCAGTGCATGGCAATACCGTTTTTTTAAAATATATAAAATTAAAGTTGATCAAAGGGTTAACTGAAAAACAGCAAAAAAAAAACAAAATAATCCGTATCAAAAATTCAACAAACCACCTTTTAAATTTTTTTCAAAAAAAACGATCGTCGAAAAAAAAAAAAAAGGGAAAAAGGTCGGCGGGCCCCCCCAACATTCTTCTAGCCCTTTCCCCCTTGGGGGGTCCCCCATGGCTCATAAATTTAAAGGTTCGGTGTAGCAGGGGGGGCTGGAGATAACACGGTACCCCCTCCGGTCCTCCGGAATGGGCCCCCGGGCTTCAATCAGTCAGGGCAACCGGCCGGTCTCTGCCCCCCAAAAAAATTTTTGAAAGGGTCGGTTGATCAACACACACACACACACACACACAACAACACACACACAACAACACACAATTGCCGCGAGCACTCTCTTTTTCATCTTCCCCCGTTGTTGTCTGTCTCCCTCTTGTGTGTGTGGTTTTTTTGTTTGTGTTTGGTGTTGTGTGTGTGTGTGTGTTGTGTTGGCCAGGGCACGTTGAGTCATCATAAGGGGAAACAAAAAAAAAAAAACAAAACCCAAAAAACCAAAAAAGAAAAATTTAAAAAAAAAAAAAAAGACCAAAAAAAAAAACAACAAAAACAAACATGGGAAAAAGCAACACATTTTTGAATTTCCTACCAGCAAAAATTTTTTTTGGGTAAACAAATGGGGGCATCCGAACTACCATTTTTATCAGGGGGGGAGGGGCACGACAGCCTTTTTTTGGGGTTTCAACCCCCGGGGAAAAGTACTGTGAAATTTTCCCTTTTATTTAATAAACAAAAAAAACTTTCACCCCTTTTTCCCTCGTTCCCCCATACAGGACTTTTAAAAAAAGGCAATTTTATTTAGTCTTCGTTTAAAGGGACGCCAAACAAAAGGGGGTTTCACTACACGATTCAATTAAAAGGGGAGAAGAGAGAAGAGAGAGAGAAGAGAGAAAAAAAAGAGAGAGAGAGGTGTGTGGTGATCGTGTGTGTGTTTTAAAAAATTCCACTAGGGAAGACTTTAGCGAACCCAAAAACTTTTTTAAAAACCCGTTGCGAAAACCGTCCCTTTAATTTTTAAAAATTTGCGTTATTTTCGATAAAAAAAAGACTTTCACCAAGATCAAAAAGGATATCTTTTTTTGATAGTACCGTAAAAAATTTTCCCCAAACCCCTGAAACTTTTGGGCGAATCAGCGTCAGGGATTTTTGGGGAAGCTTTTTTCCTAGGGCCGGGGGGGGCCCGGGAAGGGAACACCCCAAAATGAACAACAAATTTGGGGGGGAGGTGTTTGGGGAAAAAAATTTCTGAAAACCTTTTTTTCACTGTTTGTCTTCCCCCGGGAAAATTTTATCCCCGCGCCATTTAAAAGTTGACGAAAACCCTTTTTTAAAATGGAGATTTTACCAAGACGGACCCTTAAAACTTGGAAACCCGGGGCTGTGATGGGGATCCGGGAAAAACCGCGTAAAAGAATCCGTTCAGCAAATGATTTCAAATAAAGCTCCAGGCGCGGGGGTCAGCGTTGGGAAAAAGGCGGGAGGTCGGGGGTTCGTTCTCCCCCCAGTCGGTTATTGTACTTTTTCCTGCCCCCCGGGGTTGAAAACATAATTAAAGTTTGCTGTGACTTCATTGTGAAGATTGGAACTACACAGTCAAGTTTCACCAAAAAAAGTCAGGGATATTTTAAAAACCGTTTTAAATTTCCCCCCAAAACTGCGGGTGCTTTTTTCTCTCCCTGCTTAACGCGGGTTTATATTTTGAACGTAAGCTTGCAGAATAATCCTTTTTGTAGTTTCTGACCAAAAAACAAAAATCCAAAAATCATTTCCAAAACCTCATCGATCAGCAATAAAAAAACAAAAAAAACAAAAAAAAAAAAAACCTTTTTTAGATTTGTGGCCCCTTTTGCCCTGACTCATGGTGACCTCCTTTTTTGACTTTTTGTTCTCCCCCTTGGGGGGGGTTCTAAAAAAGCCCCCGGTTTTGGGGATTTTTTGGGGGGTGGGGGTGGGGGAGGGGGGTAGGGTGGGGGGGGGGGGAAATTTTTTGAGGGACGTAGTGGGGTCTCCGAGGGGGTGCACTTTTCCCAAGCTGGCTCCGCGACTACCAAAAACTTCGTCAGTGGAGGGCTTAGAGGATGGGCCAAAGGGGGCCCCCAAAAACCCCCCAAAATTGGTATAATGCAGATTCCTCTGGGGGTTTTTCCCTCTTGACGACTTCACACCAATGCTCTCTGTGGATTGCCGGGACGTGACTTTTCGGGGGCCCCAAACAGGGCATGGCTGAAAATTTGGGGCACCAAAAAAAAAAAGGTTTGTAAAAATAATGAAAAATAAAATTTAAAATTTTTTTCCCCGAACACGAACTCTGAATTATCGTTAGCGAACCCTAACTGTCTTTTCAAGTAATATATTTTCAGGGGAATATTAAAATTTTTTTTTGGGTAATACAATCTTTTGATGTCTTCCGCTATACCAAGCAAAGGGGAAAGGGAGGTGCCCTTTTTCAGTCCGTTCCAAAGATTATTCCCGTCAATGACCATTGAGGAGGGTCATTTTTAAAACTTGGTGGAGGCTGCTGTGTCCTAAGACTCTGCTGTTAAAAAAAAAGGGTTTTTTTTTAGACTGGATGCTGGATACAAAAAACAAAAGGGGGCCCCCGACGACCCGGGTGGTGCCTTCCGGCAGTACATATCACAAACACAGACAGACAGCCAACAGACAGACAGACACAAAACACACACACACACACACACACCACCCCACACACACCCCCACAACAAAAAACACATAACACGTACACACATACAAATTCACACAAGCTTTACCAAAAAACAAGCAAATCCACAAATACAAAAACACCACACCACAACACACACAACACACAAAACCCCCCACACCCCACAAAACACACACACACACATACCGACCCTGCATTTTCACCCCCCGTTTTTCCCCACCCTCCCTCAACGTACAAATTGCACTCCCTTTTAAAATTTTTAAACGTACAAATTGCATCATTAATTTTCTCAAGTACAAATTGCACTTTTAATTTTTTCAACGCACAAAAATTTCACTCATTAATTTAGCATCCATTTGTGAGGGTGATTTTTCCGCCCTCCTCCCCCTTTTTCCCCTTTCCCCCCCCGGGGCTTCAACTTCCCGTCTTTTCCCCGTTCCTCTCAAGTGTTAAGTTCGGGGAAAACAGTCGTCAAAAGTATGTGCCGTATTTTCATCAAAATTTTATTTGTTGGTTTTTCTTTTTTCCCGTTTCTTTCTTCATTTTTTTTTTAAAAAAACGAATTCGCAAACCCAAAAGCTTACATATTAGTGTCTAATCCGTTTCTGCATACGTTGTATAAGTTTTCCTATGACGATTTATTTACTCCACCGAGGAGTTTTCGTCGGGGGTTTGGGCATCTGTTTGCCTACGTATGTGAGCAGGATTAGGTTATACACAAAATTCCCCAACAGTTTTAAATTTGGGGGTGTCCTTCACGTTCTGTTTTCTGAGTGGATTTTTAAAGGGCAGAGGGTGGGTCGGGGGAGATAGCCAGAAATTTCCCGGAGAAACCCCTCCCCCCCCACCCCACCCCGGGAAACCCCCCAATTCCATCCATCGAGCTCCCATTACTGGGTGCGGTTTTCGTTTGAAGTTTATGGGCAGAACTGGGCATTTCTCCGGAAGACTGTCACAAAAAGAAAGAAAAAAAAAAACAAACAAGAGAGGGGGAGAGAGAGGGGAAAAGAAGAGAGAGAGAGAGAGACAGACCCAAAAAGACAGACAGACAGACAGACAGGGGCAACATGACAGAGGGCAGACAGAGAGAGAGGCCCCCATTGTCAGGGCGGTTGTGGCACTGACCAGGAAAAAGCCATGGTGGTTGTGGACGGGGGGCGGGGGGGGGTGGGGGGGACTGTGGGCACGGCTGGGTGCACGGCCAGTTTTAGCTCTGCTTCTTTAGGCCCCGCAGATCACACGATGACCATGGAGTTTAAAAAACAGGCCGCCCCGCACGCCCCCCCGTTTTGGGCCCGGTTCTGCAAAGGCCCCACCACGCCCATACCACAAGATCCACAGTAACATGGGGGGGTAGAGGGGGGTTGGACGGATTTTTTCTAGGTTTGAGTACAGAATCTTATGAACGGTTTTATTCCAAATTTAAATATTACGCCCCGGGCTCAATGCTTTAAAAAAAAAATCTGCTGGATGAGATGCCTTTTATGTATGAATTTGGGGGGTAGGAGGGGGGGAGGGGGTTGGGGGGGTTAGCACTATGTTCCCGAGTATCAAAAACTTAGAGAGAAATTTTCATTGGGATTGAGTATTACGTTAAAACTTCCGGTTTTCTTCAGGTACTTGTTCTTCTTGATTTTTCATCTCCCCTTTTTTTGTTCATCCCCTTTTTTTTTCTCTTCTGGGGTGGCAGTGTTTTTGGGTTTTTTAGTACCCCCCTCAGTTTTCGAAATTTGTATTAGACCCCCCCGGACACGGGGGTGGGCCTTGGTGTTTCGGGAGGGGGACGCATCTTCCTTTTTTCTCTTCTTCTCTCTCTCCCCCCTCTCTTCAAATTGGGTTTTG
>JAMYXO010001845.1:0-26923 GCA_033310375.1 Conus canariensis | reverse complement strand
CACACCCAAAAAACCCCCAACACCCCAAACCCCCAAACAACACCCCCCCCCCCAAAAAACCCCCCCCAAAAAACCCAAACCCAAAAAAAAAAAAATTAATTTTCCCAAAGGGCCTTGGGAAAAAGGAAAAAAACATGTTAGTTTTTTTCCCCCCCATTTTTAAAAAAAGGACTTTTTGGGCGGGTTCCAAAAAAACAAAAAAGAAAAAGGGGGGGGGGGGTTTTGGGGGGGGGGCCAAATGGGAAAAAACCCGGGGTTTTTAGGTTTTTTGGGGGTTGGGGGGGGGGGCGGTGGGTTTTAAATGGTTTAAAAAAAAAAAAAACAAATACGAAAATTTCCCCCCTTTTTCCCCAAAAAACCCCACCCCACAACCCCCCCACACCCCCCCACCCCAAAAACCCAACCCCACCACACCCCCCCCCCCCAAAAAATTTTGAGGTTGGGGGGGTTAAAAGGGGGGGGGGCGGGGTTTTATTTTTTTTGGGTTTTGGGGCTTTTTTGGTTTTTGGGGTTTGGGGTTGGGTTGGGGGGGGGGGTTGGGGGGGTTTGGGCAAAAAAAAAAAACCCCAAAACCCAGTATTAAGGGGAAAAAACCAAATTTTTTCCCCAAAAAAAAAGGGGGTTTTAAAGGGGGGGTGGTAGGGGGGTAAACGGGGAAAAAAAAAAAATGGGGAAAAAAAACCCACGTAAAATTTTTTCTTTTTAAATTTCCGGGGCGAATTTAAAAAAGCGTTTTCCTGGTTTTGGGGGAAAACTTCTATGGGGGGGGGACAGGGGGGGGGGTTTTCCAAAACCCCAAAGGCGTCTGGAAAAATGGGGTTTTTTGGGAAGGCCCCTGGGGTTTTTAAAAGGAATTTTTTGGCGGTGAAGATTTTTGGATTTTAACGGGGTTTCCCAAAAAAAATTTTTTCCAATCTTTTTTTTTTTTTTGGCCCGGGGGGGGTTTTTTTTCAAGGAAAAAAAAAAAAAAAAAAAAAAAAAACCCCAAATAGGGGGGAACAAAAAAAGGGGTTTTCCATCTTTTGGGAAAAAATGGACGGGGAGCAAAAAAAAAAAAATTGGGGGGGGGACGCCCAAAAATTTTAAAATTCCCAAAAAGTTTGGGGACCTTTTTTAAGGGTTTTTGGGATTTTCATAAAAATTTGAACGGGGAAAAAAAAATTTTTTTTTCGGGGGAAATTTGGGACCCAGGGGGGGGGACAAAAAAACCCGGGGATGGGAACTTTTTCCAATGGTTCTCAAATCGTGGCACTTTTTTTTCCCTACCCAAACCCCCCAACCTAAAAAAATTGCCAAGTTTTTGTCGGGTGGGCTTAACCTGGGCTCTCGGGGGGCCCCGCCCCCCCCCGGGTTGTTTGGGGGGGGGTTTTTCGTCGGGGTTTTGGGGTTTTTTTTGGGGGGGGGTGGTGGTGGTTTTTCTTGGTGTGTGGTTTTTTTTTTAAAATTTTAAAAAACCCAATGTATTTTCAAAAAAAAAAAAATTTTACGCCCCCAAAAACTCACAAGGGGGGGGAAAATTTTAAAAACCCCCCCGGGGAAAATAAAAAAATTTTGGCCCCGTCCTGTTTGTGGGGGGTTTTTACGATTAATCAATAAAAGCCCTTTTTGAAAAAAAAATTTAAAAAATTTTTTCAAAACCCTTTTTTTTGTTCCCCAAAGGTTTTAAACATTTTGGTTTGGGGTTTTTGTTAAAAAAAATTTGTTTTAAAAAAAATGACTTTCCTTTTTTGGGGGAAGGGGTTTTTGGGTTGAAAAAGCCCTTTTTCCTTTTCCCCTTTCCCCTTTTTTTAAGGGGAGTTTGAAGCTTTTGTTTTCCCCACCGAAAGCTTTTTGGGCCTTTGGGGGGAAACCGGGTTTATTTTTTTATAATGTTGAAAAAATGGGGGGGGTTTTTTAACCCTTTTGGCAAAACCTTGGGTTTCAGTCGCCCCCAAAAGTTTTTTTTTTTTTTTAAAATAAAAAAGGGGTTTATATGTTTTTTTAGGGGCTTTTTTCCTAAAAAACGTTGTTTTTTTAATTCATTTAAAAATTGTGCCCCAAGGTTTTTTTAAAATTTGGGGGAAAAATTTTTTTTTTGGGGGGTGGAAAAAAAAAAAAACCCTTTTTTTAAAAAAGGGGAAACGAAATTGGTTCTTTTTAAATTTGTAAAAAAGGGAAAAAAAAAAAGTGCTTTTTGGGGACTAGGGGGGTTTAAAAGGGGCCCCCCGGACCGGGGTGAAAAATGTTTTTCATTGTTAAATTTAAAAGTTTTTTACACGATTTAAAAGTGAAACTGTGTATTGAAAAAAAGGTATCGGGATTTTTTCCGGGGACCCCTAAAAAAAAAACCACTTTTGGTTTTTTAAAAATTTTTTCCCAAAAGATTTTTCCCCAACCCAAAATCTAATGGAAAAAAAAAAACTGTTGTATTTGTAAATTTTTGGGGGGTTTAATTCCCCAAGTTTTAAGCCTTTCCCAATTGGGAAAGGGTTTGGGAAAGAAAAAAAAAAAAAAAAAAAAAAAAAGGGGGGGGGGGGGGGGGGGGGGTTTTAAAAACAAACCCCTTTTTTTTTGGGGGGCCCTTTGGGGGGGGCCGGGGTCCCCAATTTTAAAAAAAACGGGGGAAAGGGGGGGGAAAGGGGGATGGGGGGGGAAATAAAACCCCAATGAGCCAATTGGGGGGGCCCTGTTTTAGGGGGGCCCTTTTAAGAGAGGAGAGAGGGAGGGAGAGGGATGGGAGGTAGGGAGAGTTGGGATGGGAGGAGGATAGAGAGAGAGAGAAAGAGAGAGACGGGGTGGGAGGAGATGACCAGGAGCCCAAAGGGAAGGGAGGAGGGACGAGGGGGGGAGGGGGGGGGACCAGGAAGGGGCACAGGAGATCAGAAAGGTACAGGAAGGAGAGGAGAGTACGAGAGTGGGGGGGGAGAGAAGGAGAGAGTAGAGAAGGGAGGACGGGGGAAGTAAGGGGAGAAGGTGTAGTTTGACTTGTGGGGAGAATATAAACTATTTGACACATTTCATTAAATATCGTGTGTGGGGGACAATCAATTGTGCTTAAAAACCCCCACAGAATTACCCCAGGAATAGAATATAAAGAAATGCTTTTTCAGCATTAACTTTTTTTTTTATTATTCAAAAATCACGTAACAAGGGAAAAATTTGGCCTTCTTGGGCGGCCATGAATAATACTTGATTCGGAAAGCTTATTCGCTTAAAATGGTTTTAGGGAAAGGCAAATGTAATTGTTTTTGGCAAGTTTTTTTTTTTTCTTCGTGTGTGGGGTAATATTTATTTTGGTACCGTCGGTTATGTGGGATCTTAAAAAAGGAAAATTGGTATCTTTTGACCGATGCAATTAAAAATTGTGATGATGGTAGTGGATCTGTTTCACACCCATTTAGGGCGGAATCTTTTATATGTTTTTGCCCGGAAACTTCGACGTTTTCAGGGGAAACGCATATATTCTTAAGTGGAAAACAAGGGGTAAATATTCGTTAATGAGTGTAGCTATAATATAATTGGTGGAAATTTCTTTACAGCTCTTGTTTTCTTATAACTTCCAAAGGGGGGAAAAATTGGTTTCCTTGGGGGTTAAACGGAAATCCCCTCTTCGGGGACACCCTTGGACTTATAAAAAAACCCCCCCAAAAAACCCATGGTGTCATTTCTAAACAGGCCTGTGATTTATCACCCAAGCCACAGCGGGGAATGGTTTCAATTCTGCAAGCAATTGTCTGTTCTGCCCTTTTTTTAAACAAAGCTTTGTATTATGGGTCCAGGGGCCACTTCAATTAGGCCCATTTATGGTCCAAAAACAGGGAGATGGAATTCCCAGCAATACCATCTGTGGGAACACGTGGGCCCCTTTACTGTCCAAGGCCAAACATTTTTCATCGCCCCCATTTTATTGGTCAACAGGGGAGATGGGAAATCCCACCCAACCAACTCTGGTGACCAACTTGCCCTTTTTCTTTACTGTCCAAAGCCACTTGCCTTCGCCCCCATATGGTCAACAAGGAGGATTGGAATCCCCCCCAAAAAAAACCCCAACTTCTGTGGGGTAACCCCCCACTGGACCTTTTTTACTTGGTCAGCCCACCTTCATTCGCCCCATATGTTCCATACCAAGGAGGTAGGAATTTTCCACCCAAAACACCTCTGTGGGGGGGGGGACCACTGCCCCCTTTTACTGTCAGCCAAAATCCTTTTCATTCGTCTTCCCATTATGGTTCTACAGGGAGATGGGATATTTTCCACCCCCAAACACTCTTGTGGGGGGGACAACTGCCCCTTTACTTTTGGGAGTTTCCCCACACTGAATTCGGTATTTCGAAAACAGGAAGGGTGCCACCCGTATTTGTACTTTAAAAAACTCTAAGGTACAAATCCCAATTGATTTTTCAGTCAGCTAAAAAAAAAAAAACACTTTTTTTTTTTTAAACATAATTCTTTGGGGGGGGAAAAAGGGTTTTACTACAACCCACTTGGCACAAAGTGTTAGTTCGACAGGCTATTCAATTTCAAAGGCTTGTGAAAAATAAAAATCTCAGGTTCTGGCTCTGTTTTTCTGTCTTGGGGGGACTCTGCTTCTCTTTCTTTTCCCTCTGGCGTGTGGTGTGTGTTGTGTGTGTGTGCGTGTGGTTGGTGTGTGTTCGTTGGTGTGTGTGTGTTGTGATTTCTGTGGTTGTTGCCGCAACCGCGCCCCGCGTGCGTGTATGTGTGGCCATTGCCGTGGCCATTGATTGTGGTTGTCTGGTCCAATGTGCAAAGGAGTCGTGTGTAAATATGAATATGTTGCGTGTAATGGCGGGGTGTGTGTGTGTATGTTGTGTGCGGTTGTGAGCGGAATGGGGGGGATAGGTGTGGCGTGCCATGCGTTGCCTTGCGGCCGGCGCCGTTTGGCGGCGGCCGGGCGGCGCGGGTCGTGTGGGGTGTGTGTGTGTGTTGTGTTGGGTGTGGGTTGTGTTGTGTGGTGTTGGTGTTGTTGGTGATATCAAAACCACCAGCCCTTCAAAACCCGGAAATATTTACGACGGCGTTGACTTGCTCGTTTTATCCGTTTTGGTACCAACTTGCTCCTTGAAATAGTTGGGTTTGTTTTTATCTGCAGGGGGAAAGGGACCTAAGGGGTCGAAAAATAAAAAAAAAACGTCGTCGTGGGATTTTGGTTCTTTTTGTAATTTACGTCCTGTCGTAATTGTTCTTGGCGGGAAATCCACCTAACCAATTTCTCTTTTATTTATGCATTTCCTTGGGGAGTCTAATGTAACTAGCTTCTTCTTCTTTTGATAAAAAGGAGGGCAATACGTCACAACTGATCTGTAGATTTTTTGGCTCCGTTGTCGTTTTTGTATGTGGGTTATTTACACGTTCATCCAATCTTCAACCCGCCCCCCCACCCACACAGGGGGCATAAATTAACCTTTCCGAAAAAAATTAAAAAAACTGGAAAAGGAAATTGGTCCGGGCGCCAAAAAAATTGAAGCCCACTTAATTATTTTCTTTTGGAAAGGACTGTTAGGGGAAGAATCAAGTAAAATTTAAAATATCTGAATAAAAATACTTGGAGAAGAAATTTACTGAAAACACTTTGGGGTAATAAAAACCCCCATTTCCTAAAAGGTCTTGGTCTGGGGACTATTGGTTTTTCCTTATGGGGTTTGTTTTGGGGGAAATGGTGGGCCCTTACAGTTGTTAGGGAAAAATCTTGCATAAAAAAAATTTGTACATTGGTTTCGCTGGAATTTCCCAATATTTTTTTATTTTGTACATTAGTCGTTTGTTTGCCCCCACCACTTGTTTCGTATGGGCTTTTATGAAATGTCAAAAAAAAAAAAAAGTGAGCGAGGGAAGTTGTTTTGTTCTTACCGGTCGTTTTGCAAATTGATGTTCTGGGGGACATGTGTTGTAAATTTTTTGGCGGTGGGGGGGACAAAGTGTTCAAAATTTGTAGAATCGGCCTGCTTGGAAATATTGCAGGGCTGTTGCTTGATAGAAAATGGATGTTTTATTACTGTTTTTTGTTTGCAAATTGATGGGAAATTTGAAAGGGGGCCTTTTTTTTTCACCCCCACTTATTCTTTTCCATTCCAATTGGGGACATGTAGTTTAGATCGTTAATGGATATTGGTCGGATTAGATTATTTTATATCCTTTTGAGTGGTTTTTGTCCTTCGTTTATGGGGAAAATTGGTATAATAATTGGTTTTCCTTCCAAAATCAGGGGGCATTTTTTTTTCCATGGGTTCCAACAATTTTTGGGAAAAAAAAAACAAAAAAAAACCACAATGTAGAAAAAACCAATGTATTTTTATTTTTGCGGGGGTGAAATTTGGGACCTAACATTTATTTTTTTAATTTGGGAAAAAATGGCCATCTTATCCCCCCCCAATGAATGTTCTTTTTTATTCAGGATTTTTATTTGATTTATACACTCTTGGGACTTCCTTGCAATGTTTTTTTATAGCGGTATTTTATAATTAGTGATTTTTTCTGTAGGTTTATGGGGTCTATTATTGCATTTGTTTTTTCTGTTTATCTTTTTTACAGTTTTCGGCGGCGTTTTTTTTACTTGTCCAAAGGGATAAAGCTGTCAATGTTATAATGTTGTTCGCACAAATTAAAGTCTGCGGGCCAAAAAGGCTTTTTCCAGGCTTTTATCCAAAAAATTTTGATGGGAAAAATTTCAGATTTGTAATTTAAAATTAATTGGGACCCAATGTTGGGGAAGGTTAATTTCCATTTTTTCATCGTTTTTAATTGTGGTGTTTCCCAAAAACCTTTTTTGGCAAATCTTTAACATAAAGTTTGAACCAATTCTCATTTTTGGGAGGGGGTGGGGGGGGGGGGACGACCCAAAATACTGCCTTTTTTTCGTGTTGCAAATTTTCTATTTTATGGTGATTTTTTTGCTCTTTTTACTTTCTCAAGAGTTTTTTTTTTTTTCCGCTTTTTCCTTGGGATTTGTTTTATTCTTTTTGTAATCCACCCCACACACACACCCACCACACAAACAAACCAACACCCCACACCCACCACCACACCAACCCCACCCCCCCCACACCCACAACACAACCCCCAAATCCACCACCCGTCTTGCGGGCCACGAACAGTACCGCCAGGAAATGGTCGGGCAAATTGAAAAACATGGGACCCGCCCTTCGGCTCTTAAGGGCTGTTTGTCAAGGGTCAATTGGGACATAGGGGCTAGGAAACCACCCCAAGGGGCTGGCATCAAAATGTTTGTTTATGCTCTGCATAGGGGGGTTATGGCGGGGATTGTTCTTCAGGTTGGTGGACAAGCTCCCTCGCATAAAAACATGGAGGGGTTTTCATGTTTCCCCAATTTGCGGGACACATTCCTTGCGGTCGGTCTTGGCGCAAAAAAAATAGTAACGGGTATGTGTGATGGGGGTTAGTGTGATTGTGTATGTGGTGTTGTTGTGCACGGGGTGTCTATAATGTATTTTTCTTCTCTGGTTTGTTACGGGTTAGGGTATTGTGGGGAGGGTAAGTGAAAATTGGTTACTTGTGTTGCAATTTGTTTGTGTATGTGCACCGCGGGCGCGCCCCACATTTTGGGCCCGTTATGTTTGTGTTTGTGTTGTTTTGTGTAGTGTGTGTGTGTGTGTGTGTGGGTGTTGTCTGTGTGTGTGTGTGTGGGTGGTGTGGGTTTGGCGGGCGCGGCGGCCCGGCGCCTGGGGGCCCCGGCGGGGCGTACGTGGATTGAAAATATGTGCGCGGCGTGGTATGCATTATGCACAAGGGAAAGGTTTTTCGTATATAATTCCAAGGCTGGGGGGAGTATGCAAAGTTAAACGTTTTGGTTGGATGTATGTTTGGCCCTTTGTTGTAACTGAGTGCACATACGATTTCCCTATACCCACGACCTTCCCAAAACGGGAAGTCCCCGTGGACGGTAAAACGAAACTTTCCACCACTGCGGGTGGTTTGTGTTACCAACAGATTTACATTACCCCACCACACACGGGAGAAACCCCCCGCCCACCTCTTTGCACCTTACACCCACCATTGTACTTAACTTTCAAACCAAAAGGAGGGGAGCAGAGAGAAGGAGAAGGGGGAGAGGGGAAGGTGAGAGGAGGGGTAGAGGAGAGGAGGAGCGAGGAGGGAGGAGCGAGGGGAGAGGAATAGGGGAGAGAGCAGAGAGGAGATTGTTTTTTAAGATGGGGATGGATTGGATGATTGGGGATTTTTGGCATTTGATGATAGATAATCTTTATATCCAACGGGTAAAAACAGGATAAGCAAAAAAAACAATACATGCTTTTTTTTTCAATCCGGGGACCTTTTGGTGGAGCCCCGCTAAAGGGGGGGTAGGGAATAAGTTAAGGGATGACACACCCACAACACACAACCCAACCACACACACCCACCCCACCACACCACCAACCACCAACAAAAACCACACCAACCACACCAACCCCCCCACCAACAACCCAACAACTCACCCCCCCCACCCACACCACCACCACAACCCCCCCTCACACACACCACAACCCCACAAACCACCACCCCACCCCCCACCACAAAATCAAACCACAACACACACACACTCACCATTATTGCACGCCCGCGGTTGCCACTCTCACTCTCTTCTCTCCTCTCCTTCTTTCCTCCTCTCTCTCTTTTCTCTCCTCATTCTTCTCTCTCTATTCCCGTTCCTTTTTTGGTCCTCCTTCTTCTTTTTTTGGGGGCCTCTGTCTTGGTCTCTTCTGTTCTTGTCTTTTCTGTTATCTGGTTCTGTCTTGTTTCTGTCAGTTCTGGGTCTGGTCTTGGTTTTTTCGTGGTCTGGTCTGTCAGGTCTCTCTCTCTTGTCCTTTTTTCTGTCCCTTTGGTGTATCTCTCTCTGGTCTTTGGGGGGGTCTGGGAACTGTTATCTATCCTCAGGTACTGGTTTTTCTGTGTGGTCTAATTTCTGGTTTTCCTCTCCTCTTTGTTGTGCGCCTGGTCTTCTCTCTGTCTGAACTGCCATCTAATTTCTCTGTTCTGTGTTCTGTGTGTCTAATTCTTGGTCCTTCTCTCTGTTTTTTTCTCTGTCACTTCTCTCTCTCTGTCTTCCCTTTCTCTCTTCCTCTCTCTCTTTGTGTCCTTGGTCAAATCTTGGTCTGTCCTCTTTGTCTGGTCTGTGTATTACTCTCCCTTCCCTTGACCCCGTCTGTCTCTGTCCTATGCTTGTTCCCCGTTCGTCCTCTGTTCTTCGTTTTGGTCTGCCCTATATATTTTGACTGGTCTGTGTGACTTGCGCAATATGTTCATCATGTTCTGTATTTTTAATCTCTGCTCTGGGGGGGTCGAATCTCGGTCTGTGTCTGTTTGTCTGTCGGCGGTTTGCTCTGCTCTCCCCCTCCCGTCTATCATCTCTCTGTGTCTAAGGGAGGGTTTGGCACTTAAACTTTAGGGGACAAATCCCCCACCCCAATCTTTGGGCGGACGGGGGGGGTTATTTTCCATGGTGGCCCAGAACCTCACAAAAAAGCAGGATTGGGCACGGTTAGCAAAAAAAAAAACCACCACAGCAAACTAACCGTGTTGCCATGTCCAAGGGCGGCCTTAGGGCAACGGGGGCATTCAAGTGAAAAAACCTAAAATTATTTAAAAAAACTATTTGGTTACACCGACCATTCACTGCGTGAACTTTTTGGTTCCACCCCTCCGGGGGCCATGGTTTTCTATTGATTAAAATGGGTAGCCCCTATTACGATGAGATCTCTGGTTTCCCATCAATTGTTTTGGTGGTACACCACCCCACCATTCATCTGAGGCCCACCCCTTTTGCCTGTGGGGGGGACGGTCAAAAGGGTCGGGGGGGGGGGCAATCGGTTTATGCTCCACCCATTGGGGGGGGGGGGGGGGGGGAACCCTTGGTCTTGTATGCTCGCTGAAGAAAACCAACCAATCCCCCCCTTACACTGGACGTCACCAACAATCTTGGTTCTATGGGAACTATAACTCCCACTGAGGTTCCCTGTTTCTGTTTGCCGGCTGGGGGAAAGACTGTTTGACCACCACACCCCCCCCCACCTTGGGTTGGGGACGTTCCCCACACTTCTATCCTAGCCTCTGCGGAACTCAGGCCATGGGGGAGCTCACTTCCACCACTAGCCCCAATTTATGATAGGCCAGGTATTTTGGCATGGGGCTGGGCTTTCAGGGGGACATATTAAATCCCCATTCTACCACTTATTCATCTACAAAACAGTGTTTTGGCTGTCGAATAGTTCCACCAATTGTTTTTCTTTAAAATGCTAAGATGGGCAACTTACTCGGGCTGTTGATGGGTGATTTTGTTTTTATTTTCACGATATTTCCATTATTCAGTTGGCTCAATTATTATTATTTGGATGATCTCGGTCCTTAATTTCTTTGATCATTTTTTTCCGGAGTTGGTTTTTCTAAGTTTTACACTCCATAAAACTAGTTTGGTTTTTTTCTTCCCAAATTGAATATAAAACCTAACCTATACACACATCTGAGCAAGTCCATTATACGTCTCCCTATTTGGGGTCCTCTCTCTTGTATTTCTTTCTCCCCCCTTCTGTGTCAATATCTTCTGTTCTTCTCACCTCTCTTCCCTTCCCTCCACCAACTTCCCTCTAATAAACTAAAAAAAACAACCACACCCAACCCAACCCACACCACACACCCCCAAACCACCCACACCCAACCACACCCCCACCAACACCACACCCACCACACCCACCAAAAAATACTTCTCTCTCTTCTTCCGCTCTCTCTCTCTCTCTCTCCCTCCCACCCTCCCCCTCTTCCCTTCTTTCTCTCTCTCCTCTCTCTCTGTGAGGAATCCCCTCTCTGGGTTTTTCTTAAATCTCTGTCTTTTGGTTTGTGTGTCTGTGTTGTTTTGGTATGTTTTGGTTGTCATTCTTGGTCCGTACTGTCTGTTTTTCTGTCTGTCTTGTTATGTCTGTCTGTCTGGTTCTGTCTCTTCTCTTTCTCTTCCTCTCTCTCTCTCTCTCTTCCTCTGTCTCTTTCTTCGGTCTTTTGGTTCTGTTCTTTCTGTCTGTTACTGTCCCTTCTGTATATTGTCTGTCCTCTTCCCTTTTCTCCCTCTCTCTCTTTTAAAAAAGCCACCACACACCACACCACCCAACACCCCACAACCAACACCACACCACACCGCAACCCACACACCCACACACCACACCACCAAGCGAACTTTCCATCTCTTCTCTTCGCTTGTCTCCCCCCCCCCCCCCCAAAATCCCCCCCTCTTTTTTCCTCTCTTCAGGGTGGGGGGGACCAATTTCTTCAGTTTCTCTTTTCCCCTTTGTGTCTTTTGGTCTGTCTTTATCTGGCCAAATTCTGTTGTCCTGTGCCTCACCAACCCACACACACACACCCACACACGCGGCGCGCGCGGCGGCGCGCGCGGCGCAACGCACGCCACGCACCGGCACGCCTCGCACGGCCACGCAACGCAACCCACGCACGCACGCCACGCACGCACGGCAACCACAACACAACCACACCCACCACACAAAACCAAACACTCTCTCCTTCACCCACACCTCCTTTTTTTTTCTTCTCCCCTTCCCCTTCCCTCCTCTAATTTCTCTCCCTCTTGTGGTGTTTGACTCTTTTATCTTGATGTTGTCTTTTGTGTTCTTTGTGTCTGTTTCTAACCTCTCTGTCTACTGTTTTTGTCTGGTCTGTCTGTCTCTTCCTCTCTCTCTACTTCTCTCTCTCTCTCTCTCTCTTCTAGTTCTCACACCACCCACACCCCACAAATAAACTCTCTCTCTCCCCTCCTCCTCTCCTCTCTCTCTTCTCTCTCGGCTATTCTTTTTTTCTCACACTCCCTTCCCGGGCCTCTCTTCTTCCTTCAACTTCCCCTTTCTATTCTGTGTCTACCTGTCCTGTGTGGTTTTTTTTTGGGGTTTCTTTAGTGGGTCTTGTCTATTTTCTGTCTTGTCTGGTTCTCTCCTTCTCTCTTTCCTTTTCATCCTCTTCTTTTTCTTTTCTCTCCTTCTATAACATGGATATGCAACCCACACCACACTCCACACGGCATCCGGGGTACGGGGACGCACGCACCCGCACGCCCCCACGCACCGCAAGGGGGGGCAACGGCACGCCCGCACCACCACCACCACGCAACGGGCAACCCCACACGCCCCACCCCACCCACCAACAATACCCACCCCACACAACCCCACAACACAACACCAACACCAACAACACACCCATCTTTCAATGGGGGGGTGGGACTTGTGGGCTTCCCTTTTCCATCTCTTCCCTTCTCTCTTCTCTCTCTTTCTCCTCTCTCTCTTCTCTTCTCTTTTCCCTCCCCCCCCTCCCTCTCCTTCCTCTCCCTCTCTCTCTCCTCTCCTCTCTCTCTTGTGTGTTGCCCATATGAAAGCCATAATAAGTGTGCGAAGTAGCCCCGCCCCAAGGAAACCACCAGTGGTGAGGGTATTGGTGGTTCTACACATCGGGGGGGGGGGGGTGACCGCATGCATGTGTTGCATAAAAGTGTGTGTTGGTGTGGGTGGTTGTGGTGTGATGTGTTTTGTGTGTGTTGTGTTTGTGGTGTTGTGTGTGTGTGTGTGTGTGGGAAGGAACCTTATGCCGTTCTCCGTTTTTACCCACCCTTGTTACCCCAGGTGCCCCCACACGCTTCTTTTCCCCCCCCCCCCCCCCCCTTTCCCACTCTGCAAGGGCTGTGTTGGGTGGGTCCCTAAAGGGGGCATTTTCCACGAGAATAAATCTTGTCAGGGGGGCCCAGTGTTTTCCTTGTTCAATGGCAGAAGTGGGGGGCTTCCTGTGCACAAAGAAAAAAAAAAGTCCCTCTGTCAACGTCGATGCTGTGTGCGGGATCTCTCCCCTCTCTCTTCTCTCTCTCTCTCTCTCTCTCTCTTCCTCTCTCTCTCTCTTCTCTCTCTTCATTAATTGAGGTTTAGTATAACAATGTGTGTACGTGCCAAAAAAGTTGGGCGTCCCGCGTTGGTGTGTAAAGTTAAAAATCTTGTGTACACATCTACCCTTCTGGTTTGGTGTGTGTGTTGTGTGTGTATGTGTCTGTTTGTGGGGTGGGGAGTGTGGTGAGGGAGAGGGGAGAGAGAGGTGTGAATGTTCAAATATTGTGGGGCCTCTATTCCACCACATCTTATTTTTTTGCACGAAAAAAAAAACACCCCCCCTTTTTCACATACAACAAATTCACGACCACTTTCTCATTAGCTAGGGTTTTTGGCCAAAAAAATTACACCCCTCTGTTTTTTTTTAAAACAAAAATTTAAAATTGCAAAAAAAACCACAAAAAAAATTGACGTAATCAGAACATTTAAAAAATGGTGGGGCTTTTGGCTTGGCTAAGATAGATTTGGGTGATTAGGAAGACCACAATATGGGGGGACATTTCTCTCTTCAGCTTATTTAAAAAACGTCCCCGGCGGGGGGGAAAACTTTAGCCCTTAACTTACTTTTTTTAATTTATGGCTCTTCTACTTCCCAGCACTTATTAATAAAATCAGGAACAAACAAATACAACTAGCTTTCCATCTTTCGATTTTTAGGTATTTTTAAAATTCTAATGGAAAATTTATTAGGCCCCCCCTCCAAATTAATTTCTTTTTTAAATTGAAATTTCTCCAATCAAAACCTTGTATACATGAATAAATCACGGCCCAAAAAAACCCCGCCTTAATTGACGGCAAGGGCAGGGGGCGGCTCTTAGAAACTGTAGATTGGGATAACCATTAAAAAAACAAAATTTTAGTTATTTTGTTTTTAATGTTGTAAAAGGGGGAGAAAACATTTACCCAAAACATTTGGTTTAATTTTTAAGGGGAAAATTCAAGGAAGGGGTTTTATTACTTTCAAATTGTTTTTAGATGGGTTCTTCTCTTGTGGGCTAAAAATTTATTAAAGATTTTTTGTTCACTATTGTTGGAAGCCCAAGATTTTTAAGCTAGGCCTTTAGGGAAAGGGTTTGTAACTCTCTTTTTTCTTTCTTAGTGGAAGAAAAATCTCAAATAGTAATATCTAAGGTTTTGGGGGGGTGGGGGGCCCTCGTTAATTGTTAACAATATGTGGGCCAGGGATTCGTTTAAGTATTCTTTTTTTAAAAAAGAAAACAAAAAGGGTTGTTAATAACCATCAGGGTTATATGTATATGGGCTTATTTGGATTGCCTGCCCTCGTTTCCCCTCAACATTAAATCCAGTTTAATTTTTTGAGCTTCTTTCAGAAATATTGTTTAACCCACATAGCTTTAAAAAACCCCAAATTTTCCTCTAAGGGGCCAAAATCCTACCATAACTTCCCGCCTCCAAATTGGTAATTGGGGTTTTACGTTAAGGGGAAACCACCCCCCCGCTCGTTTTTGCTTGGTTATTTCTAGGATGTTACCCTCCTTTTTTATAACTTATTTAAAAAAACTAATTTAATAAAAATGGGGAGGCCCTTTTAAATATAAATCCAAAGTTTGGGCCACTTACAAGTAGGGGGGGGCGGGTTTTTATAAACCCCCCATAAATTATGGGGGACTTTAGTGGCCCTAAACCTTGCAGGTGGATGAAATTCAATATGGGGGGCCCTTTCTTAGTCAGGTGAACTTGTAAAACCCACACTAACTAGATATTTTTAAATTTCCCTTCCACTAAAGAGTGGACCAGATGTGCCAATCAAACATTTGGGTCCTCACCCATCCCTTTATGGGCCCTTTCTTTTCCAGGATATCAGGTTAAAATTTTGCTTTTATTTACTGCCGGCAATAAAACACCAGGCCTTTTCTGCGGTGTTTTCATATGCCAAACCATTTAAAAAACCACCCCAAATTTCTTTTAGGTAAAGGAATCAGTATATAAACTTTTCATTTGTTTATTACCCCAGTTTTTACGGACCGGAATACTTCTAAACTTGAAACATACAAGTTTTATAACGCCCTTCCTCCCTTTTGTAAACCGGACCTACGCGGTTTTTAATCCCATTTCTCAAAGCCAATGGGGAACAAATAATTTGGCATATTGGAAAGAATTCTGCAATGAATTTTAAACCATTTAATACCTTTCAAATGGACTTTTTAGTACAAAAAGGTTTTAGGGGGGACCCCCCCCGCAATCATGGGCTAGGGCACATTGTATTTTGTTGGGGTACAAAAAAGAGAATATACTATTGGGGGGACTTTATATGGGCCTTTTGGCCACACCCTCTTTTTCAGCCAAAAACCAAAAACAAGTTCGATTTGGGGGTTTTCATAGAAAAACACAAAAACCCCCCAACCCCCAATTGCTTGGGCAACAATTTTCCCTTTAGAAATGACAAAGTAAAGGAGGTCTAAACAATGCCCAGGGGGAGTATGCAAAAGGCTTAATGTACTCCCATAACGGGACTTTTTACGGTTTTTGGTGTCTTTATTTAGGAGCACAAGCCCCACCAGGGGGGGACCTAAATACTTGCATTAGTAGGATTCAAATCTACAGGGTTTTTGGACGGACCAGAAAAACCCATTTTTCTAAGCCCCAAATTTAGGTGAAAGTTGCTATTTTAACTCTGCTGTTGGATTTTGGCCTTTCCAGGGGGGCATACCAAAGGTAATCCCAAAAACGTTTTCTTTCACAATATTTTTGCTCATGCTAGGTCAAAAAAAGGGTTTTTGACCATATGTTGTTGGTTCCATGGGGATTATAACATGGGGGGCCTTGCTTTTTCTGACCATTAGGGGGTACTAACAAGTATTGGGGAATTGGATTTAAACAGAATGCTAAAACAATGTAAAAAATCCTTATTAAGGGGCCGGAAGCGATCAAAAAAACTTAGGACCAACCCAATTCCCCAAGGCTTAAAAAAAAACACAAGGGACCCCCCTCCAAACCATTTTTAAAAAACAATAAGTAACCTTTTTATTCCATGAAAGAAGGTGAGGAAAAAGCGATTTCCAGGTATTATAAAAAAGCCGTACCCCACGTTTATCCCACAGCCAGAAAAAGCGGATCCAGTTTTTATTTAAATAGGGCCCGTACCCAACAGCCAGGGGGGGGAAAAGCGATCCAGTTATACGCGTTCCCCCACAGCCCCCAGAGAGAAAGCGATCAGTTATAAGGCGGTTTTTCCCACAAGGCCCAGACGCGCTTTCCAGTTATAACGCGTTTCCCCAAACAGGCCAGGGAACCAGGGGACAGAAAGGCCCACACAACTGTTGGAATCTGCCTTCCACATCTGGGGGACAGGGGGGTTTCACCCACAAGGCGGAAAAAAAAAAAAGGGTACCAGCCCTCGTGGTTGTGTTTGTTTTAACTTTTTACTGGATTAAGCCATACTTTAAATTTTCACTAAAAATAAAAACCGGGCCAGGGTCCCAAGGCACCCTAACGTTTTCCAAACAGATGGTCGGGCCCATTATTAAACCGGCCAACTTTGCCTTTGGTAGACCAAACCCCAAAACTAACCATACAACTAGGCCAATTATTGCTAGGCCAGAGCATTACAAGGGGCTATTAAAGGCTGCTAACTTCTTTAATAAATTTTTGTAGCTAGGTGGTTGTTAAATTGTTTTACTAATTTCCAAACTTTTTTAACCCAGGGCTGGAGGTTGGTTTTGGAGGGGCGTTTTACTTGGGGGCCCTGGTATTGGTAGGCACGCCATTTAAAGCCCCAAATAAAACGGAGTGTTAGAGATAGCAAAAAACCCAACAGCCGTTCAAATTGCTTAAAAACTAACCTGTAATTCCCCTCTTTCTTCTTCTGAACAGAAATGCCTTATTCTTTTTTTTCTGCTAACGTTTAGTGTTTTTCATGAAGTAATTTTTTGGGTTTTATAACTTTCTCTGTTCTGGTTTATTTTTTTGTGATATCCTAGATGGGGGTGACCTTTGTTTAAAGAGGAAAAATTAGCGCCTAAAAAAAATAACAGGTTTCTGGTTCTTTTTCGTTCATTTAAATTCCTGTAATTTTTTTGCCGATATTTTCTAGCCCTTTTTCTTTCTTAGGGTCCTAAGATGTTGATTCGTCTATTGCCCATGTCCAAGCCAGTTTAATTTTTTTTTCTTCTTTTTCTTATATCTCTTTCTCCCTCCACCAAAAGTTTTTGGCTGTATGTTTGGTGGCATTAGTATATTCACCCCTTAATTGTTCTGTAGAGCTTTTATCATAGGCCCTCTTTTGGCCGGGCTTTCTCGATCCAGAATATTGAGAATTGACAAAGTTCTTTTTTTTTTACCGCCTGGTCTCCTCAACTTAAATAAACTGTTTTCAAAATTTTCTGGTGATTAGGTTCCAATCTTTTTGCCCTGGTTTCGATATTAAATATCTTGAAGAGGGAATTGTTTTAGGTATTTTCAGATTGTGTAGGCACTCTTGCCCCCAGTTTCTGTAAAACGTGGGGGACTAAAACAAGCTTTCGGCTCTTAGGGGCCTCTATAAATGGTTTTTATTGTTGTCTGCCTTTTTTCTAGGGGCAATAGGGGGGGAGAATGTTTGAGTTTTCCCGCGCCTTTTAATTTGTGGCTTTAAGGTTTTTAAAACTTGCTGTTTTGGGGGGTTTTTGCGTTTGAAGTGGCTTTTTTTTCACGGGTTTCTCCAGGAACCAGGTTCCTTATATAACAAAAAAATGGCCCATCAACTTTCCCTCAAAAATCGTTTTAGGATTCTAGTTTTTACGTCCTGGTAGCTTCTCCCCCGCCCATTTAGGGCTTCTATAGGAATGGTTTAGGGAATTCTTTCTTGCAATAGGTTCTTTTGGGGACGTTGTGTCCTAGGGGGAGTAACGGAAACCCTTCTTTCAAGGTTTCCTTTCGCCAAATGGGAAGGGGGGGGTACCTAATTCTGTTTCATTTCTTTCTTTCCTTTTCAATAGGGATCCAAAAATTTTTCGGGTTCAAATTCCTTTCATCAAGCCATTATGTATTATATTTTTAATTTTTTTTTGTTTTATAAAAAATGGACAAAAAACTCATACGGTTATGTGACTCGTTCATTACAGAAAAAAAAGGGAAGAAAAAAGGAAAAAAAAACCCCAACGGTAGAAAGGTTAATAAACCGGGCCCCAACAGAACTTTGGTTTATTGTGTAACAATACTCCATCAAAAACAGTTCAGGGCCCGGGGGACCAAAACTTGTAAATAGTTAAGTTTCCCTGATCTATTGGCGGCTGGCGATAAATAGGTTTATAATGCCAGGGCATGCTAAAACTTCATTCCAAAAAAAAAATAATTACCATTTATGGGAAAGATTCCTAATGCTTTTTTTACTGTTGATTTAGCTAATTTGGGCAGGGTGCAAAATCGTTTTAAAAAAAAACATTATTAAGCCAATTATAAAAAAAAAACTGGGGAGGGGCAAAGGAGAAGTCTTTGTATCTAAAGCGAGGGGCAGACATTTTTTTTTGCCCTCTATTTCTGAACCTAATGGGAGCTAGGGGCCCTAAAAAAAAAGAATGAGGAAAAAAAAAGAGGAAAAAGTTTATCAGGGAATAACAAAAGCCAAAACGGGTCGTCTTTTTCTCAAGCAACAGTGAGTTTGGAGCGGGGGGTGGGGATGCAAAGGGGCTGATGTTTAAAAAGGATGAGGCAGTTTTAGCAGGGACAGAAGGGCATTTTGGCAACTAAAACATGGATTTCTGCCATCCTCTAGATTTTGAGTTTGTTTAAAAGGGGGGACGATAATGCCATATTGTTACCAAGGTGCACTAAAAGAAAAAAACTTACTTATGGGATATAAAACTGACATTTATACCTAGCGGTTCTGTTTGTTTTTATTTTGTCCTGGAAGAGAATTTTTTCCTGGAAGCCTAAAATTAACCACCAGGTTTTGTAGGGCGGGGGGGGGAACATTTTCTTTGGGTTTGATGTTGTTTATTAACCCTGAAAAAAAACTGGGCCGAAACAATCTTAAAAAACACCAGTATTTTAAAAAAATAAACAGTAATTTATTTTTTGAAAAGGGAGTTATACCCACTCCACTACAGGGAAAAAATAGAAAAAAACAAGCGGGGGACCCCCACTTTGCCTGCTGGGGGAAAATACCATCTTATCAGTCTCTGAAAGTTCTATTAAAAGGAATTTTTTGGTTTTCTTTGTTTTACTGAAAGGAAAAACAACTCCCCTTATTTTCATAGAGAAAATCATGGAAAAGGCGTTTTTTAATTCCACAAAAATTGAGGGGGGGGAAGGGGTTTGGACTGTGCACAATAAATTTTGGTAAGTTTCTGGGATCCGTTGTATTTCCGGGGTTTTTTCGCGGGGGCTTTTTAACCTCACCAACCCACTTTGAGAAATAAAGGGAAAAGTTTTATTCGTGGGAGGTAGGCAAAAGAGGGATCTGCAGGTTGGAATTTCCGGTGTATGTTAAAAAAAAACTATCGGTCTTTATTAGATGTTAAGTGAACTCCGAAGGACTTACTTTAAATAAAACTAAAAAATAAGGGCTGTTGGGCTGGGATTTTTCAGGGGGATCCTCATTTGGACATAACCAAGATTGGTTTTTGGACAGTTGGAGGGAAGGGGTAGGGCAAGATGTATAAAAATAAATATTTCACAAGTAAGCAAGGAACGGGGGTAAAAAAATTAACGCACCAATTTACAAAATTGTCATATTTTTTATGGTTTGTGATTGCTTCAGGCTTAAAAACATTTTGAAGGGAAAGGGGGGGGGGAAAAACAGGCTTAAAAGGACCGTTTGGCTTATTTTTAAAAATTTGCAAGATAGAAGAAATTAGTTCTAAAATATATTAAAATACAAGATGGGGTTGTGAGGTTTTTGGAGTTTTCTGTGCACCAAAGGGAACCAGGCATGTTTTTTCTTCAATTTTCTGCGGGGATTACTGGGTGTGGGGGAAACTTGGGTCTTTTTTTGTACTTTTGAATTTGTTTTAACAAATAACAGTTTATAACAGGGTTTCATTTACGAGCACATTTGTTTATATTTCTGCCAACCATTAAAAAGCATTAAAAAAACAATAAGTCTTTTTTACAAAGGAAAGGGGAAGTTTTTATTTGGGGACAGGACGTTAATATTCTTAGGGTGATTCCTAGGGGCGAAACAATAAAACACTTGAAGGCGGGGACTGTTTAGAACATAATATAGGGACCTCTTTGACGGGAACTGGAAAACGCTGTTTATTAATTGATGGGACTGGCTTCCGGCCCGGAACAAAGACCATTTGTTAAAAAAAGAAAAACGCTTCTGTATACAAAAGGCTAGCCCTTTAGGTGGGGTCCGCCACCGCCTTAGTTTCTGTGAGGGTTAACTCAAAAAAATAACAAATTTTGCTGTCTTAAAAAAGGGGGGGGGGGGGGATTTAGATCGCAGTTTAAAATCAGGTTCATCTTATTTTCTATTTACTAAGGAACCGGGTTTGGTTTTGAAAGAATGTTAAAGTGGATAAAAATTTATATAAATTCAGGGGAAAAACACAAAAAAGATGAGCTTAAAAAAAAAAAAATTAAAAGAGGCAGTTTAGAAAAAATCTAAAGCCGCTTAAAAGGGCTATGCTTACGGGACTGACCCCTTTTCCAGTTTCAATTACCGTTTGGTTTATTTGGTAGATTTTTTTATTTTTTTATTATAAAATTATAAATTAAAAAGAAATGGTCTCGGAGGGCCAAGGAACATTCAAAAAGCCGCGGGGCTAACAGCTAGATCATACAATGGCACTTGCCAGGAGTAGGGGAAGCTAATAAGACCTAGCAGGGGGACCACCCCAAACCTGAGTATGATTTTTAATAGGGAGTTCCTAGGAAATGTTTTTTTTTAGGGGATTGTTTGGGAGTATTTAAACCCCAAAACCCGGGGGGGCGGGGAGACGATGGTGGTTTTACAAAAAAAAAACGAACAAGGAAAAATTGAAGGGGGAGGGGACAAAAAACGGCAGCTCAGCTATTTTTATTCCTTTACCCTTAGGAAGAGATAAGTACAAAATTGAAGGCCCAAACGATTTTTTTGGGCAAACACGGGAATACAAAAAAACTTCATAAAAAAAATCGGAGATATTGGCTTGGGCGGTTTTGCTTCCTGGGGGAAAAATTGCTTTGGTATTTTTTAAAAGTTTTGGATAATAACTTACCGAAGCCCCCCTAATGTAATACTTTGATAAAGGGAAAACACACAATATTTAGGAAAAGCTTTTGGAATAGCAGGTCCCTTTTCTTGTTAAGCCTGGTTCCCAGGGGAACCCCACAAACAGAAAAAAAAAAACAGACTTGGGAAATAACTAGGGGTGGGGTTATTCTTGGGAAACTATATAGCTAAAGGAGGAAAAAGAGGGCCCTTAGGGCTGAAAGTGGGGATGGGACAACCGGGTTAGGCTTAGGGTGAATTTGCCTCCAACGGCTTAACAGGTGTTCAACTGCATAGGCTAATGGACCTATGGGGGGGGCTTTTTCGGCTTATTTTATTTTTTACTCCAGGGAGGCTGGATTTCCTAGGTTTGGCCAGGGAAACAAACATACGTTTAAATTAAGAGGCATTGTTACCAAAATAAAGGCTGTGGAAGGTGAAAAAATTGAATTAGGCCCCTCTGAAAGGGCTCGCTATAGTTATTTACTAAATAAGGGAAGATGGAAATAAAACACCCCTTTGTTTCATTGGACAAGGTTTACTTTTTGGCTGGTTGGGAACAAGGATCAAAAAAAAAACATACTAAAACAGTACCCCCCTTGGACTTAATTTTAATATTTCATATAAGTTCTGTTGATTTTTTATTGCGTTTTTACTCTTTGATGAAGTTGGCAGCTACCGCTCGCACCAGAAGGATTTAATAAGGGGGAAGATTATGTATAAAGGGATTAATTCTAATTAATTAAAAATATAATATTTAAATTAAAATAAAACTTGGAAGGGTTTCAACAGTATTTAGATTAGAGCAAATAAAACGAACTTCAAGGGAAGGAAATAGTGGGAAAAAGTTTTTGAACTTGGATAAGTTAGGGGATACTAGAAAAAGAAAATTTGCTACAGGGGTCTTTATATTAAACTCCTTTTTCTATTATGTTAAACTCACCGGGCTTCATCAGTTGTGCTTAGGGGTCGTACAAGTGCTGGGTCTAGTTGTGTTGCTGGTTTTTAAAAAAGGGGCCTACTTGGGGGTGTCGGAGGTCCAAGGTGTGCCTTCTTTAGCATGTGAGTGAGTCCTTGGTTTCGGTTTTTAGGTTTTGCTATGTCTATTGGATTTGTGAGTGCTGTTTTTAAAAAAATTAATTTACAAAACCTTAAAACCTACAAAAAAAAAGCCACCACTTGCCATTGTTTGCCTTTACGCATCAGCAAAAAACTTTTCTTCATTTTTAAAATTAAGAATAAAAAGGCAAAATTTCAATTACAGGATGGATAAATTTTTTACAGCTGGAAAAGGAATTTGAGCATCTTATTGGAGGACCGGACGGGTGTGGATTATAGGACGGAACAAAAAAAAAAAAATGGAAAACTTCAAAAAAAAAAGGAGTGGGGAGGAAGTGGACTTTACTTTCACCCCATAAACAGGTAAGACCACAGAGTAACCAAATTAAACAGGAAAACATTGAAAATAACCCAAAAACACCATTGGATTGCGATAAACTCTAAAACATAGGGTTAAAAAAAAAAAAAAAGTAAATGTTTTAGGCAAAAAAATAAATTATAAGTTAGCAAAAATTACTATTTGTTTTTAACAAAAAAAAAAACTTACGGCCCACCGTGTTTGGTGGGGTACACAACTTTGGCAAAACTCTTCGCGAAACAAAAAAAACGATCTTTTTAGGGGTGGGGCCAGGCTTTTTAGACGGGTAGTAGCACCGGACTAGAGAAGAGAGAGTCGCTCTTAATAATACAAACAGGGGGAGGGGTTATTGTTTTTTTTTCCATTTTGATTCTTTTTCACGTCATATAAGTCTCCGCCTCATATGGGGTTGTAGGGCTTAATTCAAAAATTTCCAACTTCTTTTGGGCTCTCCAGGGTAGCATACAAAAAAGTTAAATTCTTACTTATTTAGTTTCCCAAAATGGCAAGGAAGTTTTTTTTGAGTCTCCTTTGCAACATACTTCAGTAATTGTAAATGTTTTTTTTTTAAATTTTGTTCGGGCGCGGTTTATGGGTTTTTTAAGGTGGTGGCTGTTGGCCTTAAAAAAATTTCAATTGTTTTTTCATGTGCGGCGTCAAGGGGGACTTTTTGCTTGGGGGGCATATTCTCTAAAACTCCCATTCTGGTGTTGGGTTCTCTGTCCCTAAGGACTCTGTGTGGTATTGATTAGGGTAAAAACAGGGCGCTCAAAGCTTAGATTCTTATTAAAAGTTTTTTTCTATAGAGACTCGGGGGGGGAAGGCGGGCTTGGTTGCTGGGTTTCTTTCTTCTTTAACTGTAAACCCGATGTTTTCTTAAAATAACAATAACTGGTATACAGCTCCTTTAAAACTCTTTCCCCATCATCAACCTTGGGAATCATCCTAGGATTACTTTTTAAGGACCCCCTCGCGTGTAATATTTGTTGTTAAAAAGCCCACAGCCACGGGCAGTTTGGAGCTTTTAAATCCATTTTAAAGGCTCAAAGCATTCTTTTATACCCTCGAAAAAAAGCCCCATGTCAAAACCAAAAAACCGTTAAGGAAGCTATTAAAACTTTTTTTTTTTTCTTCTAACTTTGTTTTTCCATTGTGGAAGATACCAACAAGTTTCCATCTGGTGGGGTGTTCATTAGGAACTGGGAAATTAAAAAACAAATTTTAGGGCCTTATAATTTTCTTTTTTGGGGGGCAGGGCAGATTATATTTGCCAGATCGGCTTGTTTATGAAAAAGCCAGGGGTTCTTCGCTTCTGATTCAAGACCCACCTAAAGCAAGTTTTACTCAGTTTATCAATATGCAGGCCTTTCCTGTCCAATTACCCTTCCAGGGAAGGGGAATAATTAATTTTGTACTTTTTGTAATCGGGGCCATAATAAGAGACAGTTTTTTATTAACCCATTTTTAAAACTATGTTTTTTTAGATTGGGGGAAATATGCAAGAAGAAAAGGAATTGCCTCCCATTAGCACTATTAATAAAAAGCCTTCTTCTACCATTTTCTGATCTCCTCAGATGGTTTTCATTTTAACAGTAGGGGGTGGGGGGTGGGGTCAAGTTTTCTGGGGCGGGGCGGCGGATGTTAAAGAAAACCTTCTTTCCTTTGTTTCACTAAAGTATTTACTCATTTCATTGCTTTCTTCACACGTCTGGTTAATATTTGGTGTGCTCTTGCATGGTCCCCCCTGCTCTCTTAACTTGTTAAATTAAAAATAAAAGTTTAAGTGGGAGGACAATTATTTCTTTTTCTCGTAAGGGGCGTTTTCTTTTGCCTTAGGGGCTAAAAATCTTCCATTGGGCCTTGTTTTTTTATTTTAGGGCGTTTTTTTATCTTCTTATTACGGACCCGCAATTTACTTTAAAACCATATTAATTTGGCTTTGTCCAGAGAAGGCCAAAGCATTAACAAATAGGCTTCCTCCCACCATCAGAACCAAATCCAGACATTTTTTTTTTGATTATAAATCCAAATTTTTCTAGGGGTTTAAAATTGGCCTATGCATTTTATATTTTTATGGGATAAAAAATTCCCCTGCGTAAAAACAAAGGTAAGAAAAGGTCTTTTGAGGCAATCCTGCAGGTAAAATTACAAAACTATAACCTTAAACAACAATCCCTCAATGTCTAAAAAAACCTTTTCCTAGGATCCGCGGCTTCATTTTTTTAAACATTGTTTTTTTTTGCTAGCACGCTAAAAAAACCATACTAAGGCCGTTATTTACGGGGACAGAAGACTGAAAAATGGGGTTAAATCGTAATTTGATAATTCTTTTTTTCAATTTTCATCTTTTTATTAAACGTAATAAAAATGATTAAATAATTAAAATTCATTTAATAATTACGGAAAAAAGATTGTCTATGTGCTTTTTAATCAATAAATCTTTTGTTTGTTAAAAAAGCTAAAAATATAAGGGGCCGCCAACTAGATTGGCGAAATCTTCTATCTTTCCCCATGGTTAGTGCGGTTATTAATTCCTAAAACAAACATTTTTTTTGGCGAGGGGTTGGATATAGGGAACAAAAAAAACCCCCAAAACGGCTTTTCAGCCACTGTCATAATAATCAAAGCGTTTTAAAAAAAAAAACTCATAGCGTTTTTTTTAAAAAGTATTTATTTATTAATTTTTTTTTTTTTTATTGGCTTTTAATAAATGGATTGTGACGAAAAAAAAAAAAACTATTACAAAAGGTGAGGGCAAGGAGGGGCAGGCTACTCCGGCTAGCCTCTTGCCATTAAAGGAAAAGATTATACTCTCTGGCCGCGATTTAGTGGGAGAAAACAACCAGGGGGCCAGGTATTTTATGGCGTTGAAAACTAAGTATCGAACGATTCAGCAACTGTCTACATCAGGACGTTTAGGAAGGTATTTTACGCAGGGTTACGAAAGGCACAGCTAGGTTCAAAAAAAAAATGGGGTTTAGTTCGGGTTGGGGGCAGACCAAATGAATTAGTTTATAATGGCTAAAGTTAGTAAAAAGTACGATGGGGGCGACGTTGATTCAGAAACAGAAAGATTTAAAAAAAAATTAACTAACCTCTTTAAAACCCACCAAAAGAAAATCCGGTTTATAAAACCAAGTTTCCCTAGGAAATCTCTTGCATGTGACATTGTTATTATAGATTTGGGGGGGGGTACGTTGTTTGTCCAATTCTCATTGGGGATTTAATTACTTGTAAAATATATTTATTAATTTTTAACATTTTTTTACATATTTAATTTTTTAAATAAGGGGGGGACTTAGGAAAACAAAATGAGTCGGGATTTCCAGGGAGAAAGGAAGGGTCTCCGCCCACGGAGCAGGGAAATGTGCCGCCAGGTGAAGTGCCCCAACAAGCGAGATATGTCCCACAAGTTGGGGGAATCTTACAGGGCGAGTGGTCCCCCACAAGTTGGGGGAGTAGGGGAGTCGAGAGTTACTAAAGTCTAAAAAGAGCTGGGGGACGTGTTAGGAGGGGTGCCGGTATTAAAAAACTAAGCTGGGGAAATGGGGACAGACTGAGAAAAATAAGCAAATACCAAGCAGCAAAAAAACAAAAAATTATTTAGATAGTAAAAAACCAAACATCGCCGGCCCCAAGTCAACCCGGCCACCACCGGGTTTGCCAAACTAAACACAATCAAAATAACTATAAAAATGTATATTATTTGATTTTTTTTTACTGGGGGGAGTGAGTATTTGGTTGTTGGTTTGGGGGGGTTTTTTCTTTTTTAGCATTACCCAAATTTCTAAAACCACCCATTAACTTAGGCAGCAAAGTCACAAACCCCCACAAAAAGTCAGTAAAAAAAGAAGAAGAACCAACTTTCTGTAAAAAATAGTTTTTTACAACCTCTGCTGTAGGACCCCTTTTTTTTTATGGAAATAAGTTTTTTTTTAAAAGGTAAATTAGATCAGTACCAAAGTTTAATTTACCCCAAATTATTTTTTTTATTTTATTTTAGATTTAAAAAATGGCTATGGCTGTGCCAAAAACTTCAGTGGGGAATCTTGATTGTTAAAGAATTTGTGATGAAAAACAAACAAACTATATGGGGGGACGAATACATATGAAAGTGTTAAAAAAACAATTGATTTTAAGTGAATTTTTGGGGTTTGGAGAATGGATGTAAAACAATATAAATTTAAAAGGGATCTTTTTTAGTGAAAAAAAAAAAAAAAAACTATTTTGGGACGAAGGCAATTTTAAAAAGTGCATGTACATTGAACTGTATGGATATGATTCAGGAAAAAAGGCTACAAAATATTTTAGCAGGTTATTATTGGTTTTAAAAGGTTAAACGTGTTCTTGGAGGTGTTTTGGCAAAACGCTTTGGGAAGAAGAATAAAAAGGCGAGGGTTTACTTCCTTTTATTTACCATATTATTTTTTTTTTTTAATTTTTTAAAAAAAAAATTTTTTGGGGTTTTTTAAAAAAAGGGGGGCCCCAAAA
>JAMYXO010001844.1:10000-26945 GCA_033310375.1 Conus canariensis | reverse complement strand
GTGGGCCCCAAAACCCACTTGTTGCGTGTTGTTTTTTTTTTGACTAAAGATTATCGCAAATTGGTCTGATGGCGCGTTGACACAACGGACAAGGTGTTTTTTTTATGTAAAAAATATTATTTTGGGGTGTTTTTTGACACGGTTGCGCCACGTATTAGGTGTGAATTGGCATAAACATTTCTTTACTTACTAGGCATGTTTTGAACTAATGGACACCACCAATTAGTGGGGTTTATTAAGACAACAATTCCACCACTGACTGGTTGTATTTTACGCACACGTTATTCGGTGTTTTTAACATAAAAAATAAAACCACTTACTGATTGTATAATGACGCGGGATCATACCCTTTTCTTTTTCAATATGGAGTTTGAAAAACAACTATCAGACTTTCTGTCAAAGTGAGAAGATGCGGGCCGAAACTGAACCAAATTTTAGAATAATTCTTAGTGAGTCCCGCCAAAAGGACAAACAAATTGCAAGACAAAACACGAACGCGTTCGACCTTTTTAAGTCTTCTTCAGGCAAGATAAACAACATTGAGGACGATGGAAATAAAGAAAGACCAAATCGTTTAAATCTCCTCCCATCGAAGATGTGCGTTTGATTTTACTTAATTTCTCTTTGGAGATAATAAAGTGTTCTTAACTGACTTGACTTGACTTACTTCCCTTATGGGAGTTGTTCTTGCGCCCGAATATGAGAAGATAAGTGATTGCTCCTTTCTTCATTTTCAGTGTCCTGAACGATGTTTATCTTGTGTGAAGAAGACCTAAAAGGTCGAAACGCGTCGTGCTTTTGTCTTGTAATGTGTTATCAGTTTTGGGTTTTTGACGCAAGACTCGCCATTTGGTCAGATTTTGTTTTGTGTTACATTTTTTTTTTTTTTCTTTCTTTCTTTTTCCTTTCTTTCTTTTTGATGCGAAGTGCAACAGTTACGGATTTTTAGAGCTTATGCAAAGCACGTCATTTACCGGTGTGTGTTTTTGGCGGAAAATGTACTAGTTTTAGAGATTGTTCGTTTGTTTGTTTTGACGCGAAGAGCATCAAAGTGTGTAAAGGCGATGTGTGTGTGTGTGTGTGTGTGTGTGTGTGTGTGTGTGTGTGTGTGTGTGTGTGTGTGTGTGTGTGATGTTTTGTTAGTTTGTTTCCTTGTTTGCTTTTTGTTGATTGATTGGCTGAGGTTTTCATTCTTTGTTTAGTTATTTTGTTTCGGTTTTCTAAGTTTTTTTTCAGTTTGGGTGGGTGGTTCTTTTTTTTTTTCTTTCTCTCTTTTGTTTCGCTTGTTTCTTTGTTTGTTTCTTTGTCTTTTTTGTCTGTGTTTTATTTCTTTGTTTTTTATTTAGGGGATTTACAAAAGAAAAACGTCAGAAACCTGTAAATAATGTCAACTATTGAATGGACAACAATAAATTGATCTTCCTTTGTTTTGACAGGGAACAAAGAAAAAACAAAGCCAGAATAATGCCTTTGACTACAGAGTTGTCCCTGCTGTCCTCAATCTCTCTCTCTCTCTCTCTCTCTCTCTCTCTCTCCTCTTCTCTCCTCTCTCTCTCCTTTTATTTTCTTTCTTTGTGCAAGGGGCCTGCCACTCTTCATTATCAGCTGTGCAGTCTAGTGTCATGTCATCAGAGTGGCCGTCTTCTCTCTTGTCGATTTTTCATGTTCGTTTGCAAACGGCACAATTCTCTCTCTCTCTCTCTCTCTCTCTCTCTTCTCTCTCTCTCTCTCTCTCTCTCTCTCACACACACACACACACCACACACACACACACACGCACAAACATACACAGGCAGACATACAGACATACAGATACACACACACGCACGTATGCACGCACGCACGCACCCCCCCCCCCCCCCCCACACACACACACACTCGATAGAGAAAGAATGGAGAAAATGGGCCGACCAATAGATAGATAGATAGATAGATAGATAGATAGATAGAAAGATAGATAGATATCAGACAGATTGGGACGACGACTTGCAATATTAAAAGACTTTAAGTAATTTCATTTCCAGAGTTATTCCCTTCCCCTTCTTTTTACCCTAATGAAAGGTCCCATTCCTACCCCTCCCGCCCTCACCCCCCCCCTCCACCCACCACTCATTCCCTCTTCCCCCTTCCTCTACGCATTTCACTTTTCTTTTAGTTACAGCTAAGCTTTAGTTTGTCTTATCTGTTAATTAGTTTACATTTTCAATGCCTGAAGGTGATGTTCTTCATATATTCTTATTCCACGAAAGCGCCAACTTGGCAATTAGTTTAAAACCATTTTATGTGTATATAATGCCTGAGAGAGAGAGAGAGAGAGAGAGAGAGAGAGAGAGAGAGAGAGAGACAGACAGACAGACAGACAGACAGACAGACAGACAGACAGACAGTTAGACAGACAGGAGAGGGCGAGAGAGAGAGAGAGGGAGAGAGAGAGAGAGAGAGGGAGAGAGGGAGAGAGAGAGCGAGAGAGAGAGAGAGAGAGAGAGAGAGAGAGAATGAAAGAGAGAAAGAGAATGAGAGAGAGAGAGAATGAGAGAGAGAGAGAGAGAGAGAGAGAGAGGAGAGAGAGAGAGAGAGAGAGAGAGAGAGAGAGCGACAGAGACATACAGAGACAGACAGACAGACAGAGAGACAGACAGACAGATAGAGACAGCGACAGAGAATCGACTTTCAAAAAGAACACACAACAAGTGCGTTTATCATGTTCTGGTTTTTCGGCCTACACTCTTTCTTTGGACATGAACCACATCAGTTGAAAACCACGAACCATGAGTTCACGTGACACAGCAAAATGCACGTGCACAAAGTGTGAGAACGAACACATAGTCTATCACACGGGGCCACACTCATCCAAGCCACAGTCCCATCTCCTTTGGCTAACACACACACACACACACACAGACGCGCGGGCGCTCGCACGCACGCACACACGCTCGCTCGCTCGCACTCACGTACGCACGCACACGCACACACACACACACAACGCGCGCATTCACGCCTGCTCGCACGTACTGACTGACAGACTGACTGAAACCATTTACTGTCAGATTAACACAATGTTGTACTGACATTTAAAAAACCTTAACAAATTAATGAGAAACTAAAATGATACAAATAACATCTGAATGACATAAGAATCATAAAGGAAAATTAACTGGGAAACATTTAATATTTATAAGTAAATAATAAAACAAATAACATCTTAACTGTACTGAAAATTAAAAAAAAAATCTCTCTCTCTCTCTCTGTCTCTCTCTGTCTCTCAGAACACCAATTAACACCACACACACACACACACACACACACACACACACACACACACACACACACACAAACCCACCCTTCCCCTTCACCCTGCTCACATGTATGCGTGCGCGAACGTACATTCACTCACAGACAAGCAAATAAAACCAAATTTCTCTCTCTCTCTCTCTCTCTCTCTCTCTCTCTCTCTCTCTCTCTCTCTCTCTCTCTCTCTCTCGTTTTGCAAGGTGCCTGAGGTAAAAATTTATTTGCTGATGAATTTAGATAGGCATTTAAGGTATGTATTGACGAGGTTTCGATTTGGCATTTCTGAAATAGCACAAGATCGTTTACGTTACAAAATACATAGTGATGCAGACTTAAAATGTCCGCTTTGCAAAAATGAAAAGAAGATGATGTTCATTTTGTCTTATGTTGTCCTGTTTTGAGTGACTTAAGAACACAGTATATTTCCTAGTAAATTTTATGCAGATCCAAATAAATTTAGACTTGCATTGCTTATGGCAACAGAGCATAAACAAACTGTGAAACAACTGTCCATTTATCTTTACAAAGCATTCAAGTTGCGTTCTGTTTTGGTTTCTTGATTAGATACTAAATATGTTGTTAATTATGCAATTGTGTATAGAAGTTATGTACCCCTTCATGATGGGCAATGGCCTATACATGAATAAACTTTCCGTTTCCGTTTCCGTTTTCGTCTCTCTCTCTCTCTCTCTCTCTCTCTCTCTCTCTCTCTCTCTCTCTCTCTCTCTCTCTCTCTCATTAAGGATGCTTGTTGAGTCCACAGTTGTTTTCTTTTTTCATAAACGAACTGGCTGTGGAATTGTCCCGCAAAGGAAGACATGGTATCCAGATGATACCTGGAGCAGTTGAATTAGTTTCATTACTGTATGCTGATGATGTTGTTCTTCTGTCCGGAACAGTTGTAGGTTTGCAAAACCAACTAAATGTATTAAAAGAAGAAGCAGATCGCTTAGGTTTATCAGTTAACTTGGATAAGACGAATATAGTGGTCTTTAGAATGGGTGGCCACCTATCAGTGTATGAAAAATGGTCTTATGGAAATGCAGATGTTCAAGTAGGTAATTCATATGAATATCTTGGAATGATATTTTCAACAAAATTAACTTTCCCTTACGCATGGGAAGAATCTCTAAGAAAAGGGAAAAAAGGTACTATTGAAATTCTGAAATCCCTGAGAAAACTGAAGTGTACAGACTGTGGTATATTTTGGAAAATGTTTGATACACAGATAAAACCTCTTCTTACATATGCAGCTGAAATTTGGGGCTTACATGAAAATTCGCAGATGGAAAAAGTACATACGTATGGTATAAAGCGTTTCCTTCAAGTACCTATTCATTCATCCAACACCGTTTTATATGGAGAAATGGGCAGATACCCTTTGTATATAAGTACATTTGTGAAATGTATTAAGTACTGGTTGAAGATCTTGAAGCTACCCCAGTCCCGTTTAAGCAGGCAAGCCTATGATATGATGCTTTTAGAAATGGAAAAAGGTAAAGAAAACTGGGCTCATAAAGTAAAGAAAGTCCTTTCAGAACAGGGTTTTGGAATAGTGTGGATGACCCAGGAAGTAGGAAATGAGCAACAGTTCATTGCGGAATTTAAAGACAGGCTTATTTGTTCTTATAAACAGAATTGGCACTCGGGTATGGAAAGTAAAGAAAAATATCACTGGTTTTTCTCATTTAAGAATTTATTTCATTCTGAAAAGTTTCTCAGTGTCATAACAGATAAATGGCACAGAATAAATTACGCAAGATTTAGGCTGAGAACTTCAGGTTTTAATGCGAACAAAAGATGGTTTGAATGTGAAACATCCACAATACAGAATCTCCTTGTCCTGCATGTAGACATATTATTGATGACGAAGAACACCTTCTGTTCCACTGTACTGCTTAGTAGAAAGAAACTCGTGGAGAGCGTGGCAGCAGAGAGTCCTCAGAAGAGAAGCCCCCTTCAAGCAAGTGTTTCGGCCCTTATCTCCTGACACTCTAGGGGGGTTGGGCCACACCCGGTTCATGACTCCGGATGTCCCTCTGCTGCCCCTTTTTTTTCCCATCTTGGGACGAGCCATGGCTGGGATTCGAACCCATGACCCTCTGGACATGCTCATTTTCTACTTAATGACTCGCGCTTTAACCACTGAGCCACAGGGACACCTGATATTTGTAGGGAAATTAAGCCTTATGAAGTTCACTTTTGTTCCTCCTTGACCAGATCCAGCTTGAACACCTCTCTGCCGCTTCTGCCATTGCTTTCAGGGCTCTGGTTTTTTCCTTCCCTGCAACTGAGAGCTGTTTCATGAGGCTGTATGCAGACGTTCCTACAAACCCCCTAGCTCCAATTTCTGCAGTGAGGACTTTGACCTGATAGCCTTCTCTCCTCAGGCTGTTTGCCAGATCAGCATACTTTTCAGTCTTGTAGATTTGAGCTGCCTCCATTCTGTTCTCATATGGCACCGTGAGCTCGATCATGATCAGCTGCTTGGTTGACTTAGAGTGGACTACTATGTCTGGTCTCATGCCACTCTTGCTGATGATCTCTGGGTGACTCTTCCATTCTGGGAGGTCTGCAGTGCACTCCCAGTCATCTGCCCCGTCCAGCAGACTCTGCCTGCATGTTTCGAGTGGCACTGTTGTTCTTGGCCATGATTTGCTGCCTCCTGCCGTGAAGAATGTTGCGGGTGCTTTTGGAGTCCTGATTTTCCCTTTTGTGGTGTTGGTACTAGCCCAGACTACTTGTACAATTTCTTTGAGCACTTGGTTGTGCCTCCATGTGTACCTTTCTTGAGCCAGGGCTACTTTACATGAGCTTAGGACATGCTCCACTGTTTGTTTTTCATGGCAGAGGGGGCATGCAGGATCGTCTGTTTTCCCCCACTTCACCAGGTTTGCATTTGAGGGCAGAAGGTCATATGCAGATCTGAGAATGAAGCTGATCCTGAGAGGGGCCATGTGCCAAATGTCATTCCAAGTGAGACTTCTTTGGAGTGCATTCTCCCACGTTGTCCATTGCCCTTGCTGGCTCTGCTGGACTGCTTTTTGGAGTCTTTTTTGGTCTTCTTCTTTTCTCATCTCCTGAATCATCATGTCTCTTTTGGCTTTTCCTTTGGCCTTTGACCACCATTCAGTTTTGGTCACCCCCAGTCCCTGTCTGTTGGTCTGTGTGTGTCCTGTTATTTCTCTGATCTTGAGACTTTCTTTTGCAGAATCCATCGCCTCTTGAACTTTCCATTTTCTGCCTGTCTTCAGCTGGGGCTTAATTGCTTCTACCACCTTGTCTCCTGAGTCCTCCAGCATGCTTTGAAGTCTGATCTTCCCTGCTTTGTATTCCTCCAGGATGGATTTCAGGGGTAGTTTCAGCTTTGCTTGGCGACAGTACAGCGCTATGTCAGTCAGACAGGGTGGGACACCAAGCCATTTCCTTGTGAACTTGTTGATTTTGGCTTCCATTGCCTCCACTATGCTGGTGCAGATGTCGTATATCATCAGAGGCCATAGCAGCTTTGGTATCAGCATGAACTGCAGACACCAGACCTTGTATTTGCCAGGGAGCCCACACTGGTCAATGGTCTCCAAGCCTTCCTCCGCCATCTGCTTGGTTTCTTTTGCTCTTTGTGTGTCTTTCAGCGTATCATCATACCATCTTCCAAGGCTCTTGACTGGTTCTTCTGTGACTGTTGGAATGGCCTGGTTGGCAACACTGAAGACCACAGATCCGGCCACTTTTCCTTTCCTCAGTGAGAGACTTCGTGATTTCTTTGGCTTGAACTTCATTCTGGATGAGGCAACTATGTCGTCCAGCCTCTCCAGCACATGACGTGTCTCGTCTTCTCTGGATGAAATCACTGTAGTGTCATCCATGAAGGCCTTGAGAGGAGGCATCTTGTATCCATCGCCAAGGTCTGTTTGTCTCGCGTTGTTTGTTGCTGCTTTCAAGATGAGTTCCATTGCCAGCACGAACAGTATTGGGGAAATTGCACAGCCCATTGCAATACCCACTTCCAAGTTGATCCAGTCTGTTGTGTACTCCTTGGTAGAGAACCGCATTGAGAAGCCATTGAAGTACTTCTTGAGCATGTCGCAGATGTTCTTTGGCACATGGTACATCTCAAGAGCCAACTGTATCATCTCATGGGGCACAGATCCATATGCGTTTGCCAGATCAAGCCACACTACGTCCAGGTCTCTCTTTTCTGTTTTTGCTTTTTGGATTGCGTCCCAGATCATTGTGGCGTGTTCTACACAGCCCGCCACGCCTGGGATGCCACCTTTCTGGACTGACACATCCAAGTACTTGTTTTCCATCAGGTACTTGGTTAGCCTTGCTGCCATGACAGAGAAGAAGATTTTCCCTTCGACGTTCAGTAGTGATATTGGCCTGAACTGGCTAATGTCACTTGAGTTTTGCTCTTTGGGGATGTACACACCATCTGCCGTCATCCACTGGCCGCTGATCTTCTGGTTTCTCCAAGCCGATCGCAGCAGCCTGTGGAGCCACTCCAGCACCTTGGGACATTTCTTGTAAAGCTGGTAAGGTATTCCGTTTGGCCCTGGTGATGATTTGGCTCTGGCTTTGTCGACCACCTTCTTGATTTCCGCCAACGTTGGAGGCTTGCCATTGAACTGTTCCTCAGGGTTGGTTGGCCACACCAGACCTTGAATGTCGAGTGGTGCTTTGCTCTGTGGGTCAGAGTATGTTTTCCTCAGATGCTGCTCAAGAACTCCTTTGTCCACACTTAGGGTCCCAGATTTTGGCTGCTCAAACAGTGTTCTGGCAAACTGGAAGGGGTCTCTGAAGAAGCGCTCTTGTGTCTTCTTCTTTTTGCTCTTCCTCTTCCTCGCAGATTCCGCTTTGCTGAGGGCACTGTGTTTTTCTTTCAGGTCTTTCCACAGTTTTTCCAAGCCTTGTTTTTCAGCTGGCAGTGCGGTCTTCATTTGCATCTTGAGGTTTTTCTTTTGGACCCTGATCTTGTCCATCTTTTCTTGGCGTCTGGATTTCTTTGGAGGTGTTTTCTCTTTGGGTAGTTTTGCTCCATAGGCGTCTCTACATGTGGCATACACAATGTCCCCATATGTGGCTAGTTTGTGTTCCAGGGTGCTTTTCCCTATCAGTGCATCGAGTCTTTGGACGATTTTTGCATCCAGTTTCTCCCAATCTTCAGTTTCGTTTGCTCGTGGCAGGTTGAGTTTCAGGCGCCTGGCATCGAGGGCCTGTGCAAATTCCTCATCCGAACCAACAGCGTGGATGTCCTTGGCACTGTGGTTTAAATCCTGGCCTTGGTCTTCCGACGTCTTATCTGCTGATGCAGTGCGCTGCTGCTCATTCAGATGAGTCTTCACACATCCCATCTTTGTTCTGTGGATCTTCATGCCACGGGTGGTAGCGAAACGCTTTCCACAGACACATGGATATTCCATTTGGTCCATGTTCATAGTCCGTTTGGGATTTGCAGTCATGATTGGTTGAGCACCGATGGATTCATCATTCTCTCCCCCTTTCGGTGAATCCTGGGAGCATCTTTTCCTTTTATTTTTAGTAGCCACATGTTTAAGGCAAAGTGGGGAGCCAGCCCACAAAGCCCTTGGTTCTGGTCTTTCCCAGTGTCCTCCGGTCTTTCCCGGACGTCCTCCGGCCTATTCCCGGAAGTCAATGGTTTACCCATGCATCAGTAGAAAGAAACTCGTGGAGAGCGTGGCAGCAGAGAGTCCTCAGAAGAGAAGCCCCCTTCAAGCAAGTGTTTCGGCCCTTATCTCCTGACACTCTAGGGGGGTTGGGCACACCCGGTTCATGACTCCGGATGTCCCTCTGCTGCCCCTTTTTTTTCCCATCTTGGGACGAGCCATGGCTGGGATTCGAACCCATGACCCTCTGGACATGCTCATTTTCTACTTAATGACTCGCGCTTTAACCACTGAGCCACAGGGACACCTGATATTTGTAGGGAAATTAAGCCTTATGAAGTTCACTTTTGTTCCTCCTTGACCAGATCCAGCTTGAACACCTCTCTGCCGCTTCTGCCATTGCTTTCAGGGCTCTGGTTTTTTCCTTCCCTGCAACTGAGAGCTGTTTCATGAGGCTGTATGCAGACGTTCCTACAAACCCCCTAGCTCCAATTTCTGCAGTGAGGACTTTGACCTGATAGCCTTCTCTCCTCAGGCTGTTTGCCAGATCAGCATACTTTTCAGTCTTGTAGATTTGAGCTGCCTCCATTCTGTTCTCATATGGCACCGTGAGCTCGATCATGATCAGCTGCTTGGTTGACTTAGAGTGGACTACTATGTCTGGTCTCATGCCACTCTTGCTGATGATCTCTGGGTGACTCTTCCATTCTGGGAGGTCTGCAGTGCACTCCCAGTCATCTGCCCCGTCCAGCAGACTCTGCCTGCATGTTTCGAGTGGCACTGTTGTTCTTGGCCATGATTTGCTGCCTCCTGCCGTGAAGAATGTTGCGGGTGCTTTTGGAGTCCTGATTTTCCCTTTTGTGGTGTTGGTACTAGCCCAGACTACTTGTACAATTGCGGACAAATTGTTCATTTTTCCAGTTAGATATTGTGAAAAGACAAAATGTCGCTGTCGTGTTATCATCAGATGATGAGCTTGTAGTTAAATCAGTTGCGAAATTCATCGCTGAAGCATTGAAAATTAGACAGAGGAAGGATAGCGAAATTTAAGATAATGCATTATAAGAGATATCTGAATGAATATTATCATTCATCGCATGTGGGCGAGATCAGTAAGATACAGTGCCATCATTTGATTGAGTGGATGGTCGAGTCAGTCTTAAGATTTTTTTTTTAACCTTACTGCATTACTCCTGTGCGTGAGGACATAAGGAAATGTTACGAATTTATTTGTTTTGTTAACCTTTGATTTGATACACACTAGGAATGAACGTGTACTATTTGTTTGCAGGAAAGGAAGAGGGAAATGTTATTGTTCTGTTACCTCCCCCCCCCCCCCCTTTGTCGAAAGATTCTTTGGTAATGACAATAAAATATCAAACTGTCAAAGTGTCAAGTCTCTCTCTCTCTCTCTCTCTCTCTCTCTCTCTCTCTCGGGGGTGCGCAACAAGATGGCGGAAAGGAAGCAAGGTATGCTGTGAGCTCTTGAACGAAATCAGTGTTCCTACTTCTAGAAGTGTCTAAGCAGTTTTTCCTTGTAAACGAAAGTAGACAGCAAATATTAGTAAAAGTGAGTTAGGACAAGAATGGTGGAACTGGCCGAGTGGAGAGCCAGGATAGGCCTCTTTGGTGGGTCGACAAAACTGAAAATACGTAGAGAAAATGGCGACAGATCGAAAGTGTTGGGGGTGAGGGAGGTTCTGTTGGGATGCATCGGACTGTGCTACTTCGCGCTAATGATAAGATGTGCACTGGAGATGACTACTGTTGCGTTTGGCCAGTGCACAGTCAGCGTCGACTACCAGAAAACAGTTCCCTCTGGTACTTTGAACGGGGTTCGAAACGAAAATGAAAATACACACGATATGATGACGTCATGGATTGAGGTAAATAACACACTGTTGAGCAGGTTAACAACAACACAAGTGTACGAAAGGGGCAGTTCAGGAGCAATTATGTATGTTTTGGGGACAATCCTGTTAATGGTGAACCTCTCATACCTACAGAAAAGATTACTGCTGAGCAACGATGTTGAACGGAATCCCGGACCGAATCCTAGCCCGAGTAGCAGCAACGTCAACGAGAAGATAGAAGAAGAGGCTCAGAAGTTACAACGTAACCTAGAACCCAAATTCACAAATATGGAATCACAAATGGCTCAGATACTCGTATATGTAAAAAACCTCACCGACACGCAGAAAGCTTTCTCCAACTCACTCAGCACCCAGTCAGACACAATAAACAGAATGGATCAGAAACAAACACAAATGGCAGACATACTTACTCAACTACACAAAGAACTGGCAGAAACTAAAAAGAACACACAGAGAAATATGGTAGCAGTAGAACAGTTAGGAAGAAAACTGGAGCACACATGGGATAAACTGGACAGCATCGACGATGAATTGGATAGGTTAGAAAGTTTTTCCAGGAGGAACAATGTGAAGCTTTTTGGAATAAAGGAAACCATAGGCGAGGACTGTGAAAAATTAGTGAAAGAGCTACTGCAAACATATATGCCGGACGAGGAATGGGCTGAAGATGTTGTAGAGAGGGCCCATAGACTGGGAAGACCCAATACAGCAAGCCATAACCCGCGACCCCTAATAGTGAAACTGTTGAGGTGGAAGGATACGATCCGGATTATGCAGAACACTGAAGCAAGAGAGAGGATGAGAGAAAATGGAATCAGGGTGGCCCAAGATAGAACAAGGAGGCAGACAGCTGCCTTGAAAAGTCTGAGAGAAGAAGGCAAGACTGGGTACATTTACAGGGGAAAGGTGTATGTTAAAGGACAACCCAGAACATCTTTTGTGCCCTACAGAGCTTCCAGACCGCAGCAGAGAAGACAGGAGGGAGAGTACACTTCCAGGAACCACCTCGGGTTGGAAGGAGGAACAAGGACGACATGGAACCAGACCGAGAGACAGGCCGATGGGCGGGAGTATGAAGAAAACGAGAGCAGGGACTGGGACAATGAGTGGAGAAGGGAGAGAGAGAGGATGAGAGTGGGACGTCATGGAAGTGAGGCGGAGAGTGAGAGGGAAAGTATGGGGGAGAGAGACAGACTGAGTGTAAGAGTGAGAGCAAAGGAGATGGAGGGAAGAATGGAAAGAGAAAGACAGGAAAGAGAGAGTGTGAGAGAGCGTAACCGCAAGGGAATGGACGGAGAGAATGAGAAATCTGTCAGAAAGAAGGCTGGAGGAGAAAGAAGAAACTCTGGAGGTGAAGGTGAAAGTGGAAGTGAGCCTGACATGCAGTTGGTATGGAATGAAATTGTTTCAGAATTGGGGGGTCTCTTTCAGATGAAGAGCAGGAGATAGAAGAAATACAGATGAAGAAAAGTGGTGAAGGAAGAATGGAAGGAAGAGAGATGGTCAGTGGGGATGAAAGAGTGAGCGGGTCAGACAAAGAAAGGGTGACAGATATGAGTGATGAACAGAAGAATGAAAAAATGGGTGCTAGGCCAAAAGAGGGGGACAAAGACAAAATGAAAACACGCACAGCAAACAAGCATACATTAGGATCCAACGCAAGCAATACTAAGTTGGGCAATAAACAAGTACAGAACACCCAAGCTAATACACACAGGAAGGGCAAAAAAGATCAAAAATGAGGGGAAGGCCAAGGCCATTCACAAATACAAGGTAATAATGTAGTAGAGGATAAGTATAAGAAAATTTCCTTCATGTGTTGGAATGTTGAAGGTCTGCTGGAGAAATTGTCAGATCCTGATTTTTTTTTTTTTTTTTTTTTTTTTTTTTTTTTTTTTAAATTTACAACTGCTTTTGATATCTGTTGTTTATCTGAGACATTTACTCTAAAACATTTTGATTTTGAGACAAAGTTTCAGGAATTTCTACATCTTTACTGTCCAGCCAGAAAATATACTAGAATGGGCAGACCCTCTGGTGGATTGATAATGCTGATCAAGAAGGAACTATCTGGGTATGTTCAGTTGATTAATACTAATATAGAAAATGTATTATGTGTGAAGCTACAAAAAAACCTGTTACAATGTGATAGAGATGTACTATTTCTTGGTGTGTATGTACATCCAGTTGACAGTCGTTTTTATGCTGACAAGGATTATGATTGTACCATAGAAATGATAGAACAATACATTTGTACACAAATTGAACAAGGGAATGAATATTTATATATTATAGGAGGAGACTTAAATGCTCGTATTGGGGAATGGGGATTAAATATTGAGGATGAAAATGATATATTCGACAGAGAACAGAATGTGTATGCACGTAAGTCAAAGGATAACATCATCAATGGATTCGGAAAAAGGCTTATTGAACTTTGCGCAAGTTTTAATTTAACTCCCCTGAATGGCTTAAATATGAAAAACTTTGACAGTGCATTCACATTCTTCTCGGAAAGGGGAAATAGTGCTATAGATTTCTATGTATGCTCCATAGAATTAATCGAAAATGTTGACAGCTGTTTAGTGGATGAAAGAATTGAGTCTCACCATATGCCAGTTAGAATGGAGCTTCTGAGCACAGTGCAGGATATCCAGAAAGATCAACAAAAGAGAACATTTACAAAGAAAATAAAATGGGACCCAGCCAAAGCACAAGTCTACATAAACTTCATGGAATCTGAAAGAGCACAAACAATATTAGAACAAATTAAGGAGGAAATTGATCAAGATGTAGATACAAGTATAGTTAAATTTAACCAATTACTAAAGAATGCTGGAGAATGTATGAGCAAAACAACTAGTTCAGGAGGGGACTATAAACCTACAAATGGGTGGTATGATAAAGTGTGCAAGATGGAAAAGAAAGAAACAAGACAAGCACTGTGTAGACTTAATTTAATAGATAAAAATAAAAACCCTATTAAATATGAAGAAAGAAAGGAAATATATAATAACAAACGGACTTCTTATCAAAAAATGATTAGAGGAAAGAAAAAACAATACAGGGAACAGATATATGATACACTTATGCAAAATCAGAAGGATAGCCAGAAATTCTGGAGCACAATAAAAAACATTAGAAGAAAGAAAAATCAATTACCAGTTATTACATCTGAACAATGGAAAGAACATTTTGAAAGCATATTGAACCCCCAAATAACAGGAAGGCAAGGAGCTATTGTAAGAGAACAGCAAGTGAATATTGAAGAGATTCTAGTACAAGAGCTAGATGAAGATATAACAGAACAGGAAGTAGGTTTAGCAATAAACAAACTGAAATCAGGTAAATCCCCAGGAATAGATGAAATCCCCCCAGAATTTCTAAAAACAATATATAGTAAAATAATACCATATCTAACTAAGTTATTCAATAAACTGTTCCAAGAAAGTTACTTCCCCTTAGAATGGTCACGTGCAGTAATTGTACCACTCCACAAGAAAGGTGATAAGCAAAACCCAGGAAATTATAGAGGGATTTCACTGTTATGCATTACAAGTAAAATTTTTACAGCAATAATCAACAAAAGACTTTACAACTGGGCAGAAGATGAGAACAAAATTAGTAAGGAACAAGCAGGATTTAGACGGGGATATTCGACAATAGACCACATTTTCACATTAACAACTATGATAACAAATTGCCTCTATGGCAGACGTAGAAGTAAATTTTATGTAGCATTCATAGATTATCAGAAAGCATTTGATACTGTAAATAGAGACAAATTATGGGAGATACTACAGAAACATAAAGTATCTACAAAAATGCTCAACATGTTAAAAGGTATATACAAAACAGTTCAAGCTTGTGTTAGACATGGAACTGATTTAACAGAATTTTTCGAATGCCCAGCAGGAGTGAAACAAGGTTGTTTGTTGTCCCCCTTGATTTTTTCTCTATTAATAAGAGAAGTGGCGGACAATGTCACAAGAAAAGGGAGACATGGTTACCAATTTCTACCAGGTGCAGAAGAGATTTACACATTGTTATTTGCAGATGACATAGCCCTGATATCATTAACACCAGCCGGCTTACAAAACCAATTAAAGAACCTACAACAAGCCTCGGATTCTATAGGTTTAACAGTAAATCTACAAAAAACAAAAATAATGGTTTTTAGGAAAGGGGGCTATTTGGGTAAAAAGGAGAAATGGTACTACAAAGACCAAGAACTAGAAGTAGTAAACAGTTATAAGTACCTAGGTTTCACCTTGACAACTAAACTCTCAGTAGACATATCACTTTCTGAATATGCAGGTAGAGTGAAAGGCAAAATTATGGAAATAATGAAAACTATGTATAGTTTAGGACATATAGATATGGCTATTTACTTTAAACTGTTTGATACTCAAGTTAAACCCTTACTCTTATATGCAGCAGAAGCATGGGGCCTAACTAGATATAAAGCAATAGAAAATATACACTTGTTCGCCTGTAAAAAATATATGGGTGTGGGCAAGAAAACCCCAAATAATCTAATATATGGAGAGTTGGGTAGATATCCTATATGCATAGACAGCACAATAAGGGCGATTAGGTATTGGTTTAAAATTATAAAAATGGCACCAAACAGACTCCCCAGACAAGCATATGAAAGAGAAAAGACCGAAATAAACAAATCTCAAAATTGGGCATTAGAATTAAAACACTGTTTAGACATATATGGCTTTTTCAGAAGTATGGCTAAATGAAGGTGTAGGAGATGAGAACAGATTTATTTCAGTATTAAGACAAAGAATGATAGACTGTCACAAGCAGAACTGGCATGATAAAATAGAAAACAGCGAACGTTTTAATACTTATCGCTCTTTTAAATCTGTACACCATACTGAAAAATATTTCTACGACATCACAATAGCGAAATTTAGAAAAGCACTAACCAGACTACGTTTAGGGGTAAACGAATTACATATAAACAACAAGTTCACAGACAAGGAAGCAATTACAACATGTCCTTTTTGTCCAACAGAAGAAACCGAATTACACTTTTTCAAGATATGCCCATGTTATAGACAATTAAGGGAGAAATATATTTATAACATTATAGAAATAAGGATACAATTACACTAAGAAACCTATTACAAAATGAAAACGTGGAAATGACACGTGATGTAGCAATGTATACTTTTTATGCATTAAAATTCAGAGAAACACAAATATAAGACAAAGAGAAGAGACTTGGTTTTGCTTCTGTGGATTTATAGCCGAATTCAAACTGTATATGTCTGTGTGTATGTGTATATATACATATGTATGATTATGTGAATGCTTATGTGTAAAGCATATAAACATGTGAATCTATATGCATAATAAATGAACATGGATGTGTTGTGATATCATAATATCTAGAGAAGATTGAATCATGGATTTAGCTTGGAAGGTGTTTCTCGGTATGGAAAGTAACACAAATACCTGAATGAGTACGAAATTGTGATTGGTGTGATGATATGAACAGATTTACGAATGAGATGTTATATGAACACATGAGATTATGCAATTGTATACTCAGATGTGAAGCAAGACAAGGACTGTGATGGAAAGATAACTATATAAAAGTGAATACAAGGGTGTAATATGAGGGAACATGAATGTAATATAATATGAAGGAATGGAACTATGGAAATGAATATGTTTTGAGGAAATTATGTGCAATGAATGAATATGAATATGAATGGAAATGTACAATTATGAATGGAAATGAGGGAGAATGAGGTTATTACAAATGGATGATGGAGTAGGGATACTTATAAGAACATGAACAAGATTGTAAAATGTGCATGTGTGTATGTATGTGTGTACGCATGTGTGTGTGTGTGTGTATGTGTACATGTGTGTGTATGTGTGTATCATACACTGTATGTATGTGGGTGATATACGCATGTATGTGGGTATATATATACATATGCATGTGTGTGTGTTGTGTGTGTGTGTGTGTGTGTGTGTGTGTGTGTGTTGTGTGTAAATGAAAAACAAAAGAATAGAAAAGAAAAGTAATAAGTATGAGGATGAGACTGATTGAGTCAAGATGGATCAAGAAGTGTAGTAGAATTGAATGTATAACTAAAAATATGTAATTATGCAAGAGTACAGATA
>JAMYXO010001844.1:0-5000 GCA_033310375.1 Conus canariensis | reverse complement strand
AGTATATAATAATTAAAAAAAAGGTCAAGAAAGACAAGGTTCCGTGCGTTCCGCCCCGAGTTCTTCAGCGTTTCCGTATTGGTAGCGTGTGAACTCGTTTTACCCTGTTGGGACACTCACACCCATACTCGAGGTACAGTCAGTTATCCGACTTCGTTTGAGTGCAGAAATTTGTGGGAAGAGGTTGTGGGAAAAAAAAAGATAAAAGATATGGTAGACAGAAAGGACGTAGACGACAGTAAGCAAAGGAGGAGACAGAGTTACTGAGAGCGAAAAGGAAAAGGGGGCGTTATAGCACAGAATGTCCAGAAGGAGGGGGGAAACTATTTAGTACAAAAGACATTTTAATTTCATGATGCAAGGGGTACATGGATAATACGTTCACAGCAGGTATGAACTTTTTTTTCATAAGAATTTTATCCAACATATCCCGCACCTCTGCATATGCCCAAAATTGGCTGTATTTATGATTCGATAAATCGAAAATTTTTCCAAAGTAGTTTACAGGACTTGTTCAGGTTTTTTTTCTCCATAGTTCAAAAAAAAATATCCAAAAATCCTCCCCTTCCTTTGAGCACAAACGACCGAACACTTGCTGGAAATCAATTTTGTTGAGAAGAATATCCCAAGGTATTAAAAAACTACTTGTGTCTTTAACTTCTCCCTCCACCAAAATAACAAACCCTCATACTTTGATGAGAAAACTCAGTTTTTTAAAAAGCAGTTACATTAGTGCTGTTTGTTCATGTTAATTTACCTATCTGATTTCCCTTTCGTGTGTCTGACTGATTCTGCAAACAAATGGTGTATCCCCAAGAGGATAATAGCATCGGCGAAAAGCAAAAGAAATAGGTCAGCAGCATCAGGAAAAATTTGAATTCCCTGTTGTCCCTCTCTCTGATATTCCATCCCCAATTAACTGCTGAAGAAAGAGAACGCAGGGTGAAGAGAGGGGAGGAGAGGAGAGAGAGAGAGAGAGAGAGACAGAGACGAGACAGACAGACAGAGGAGACGAGAGGACACGCAGGCAGAAAGAAAGAGAGAGAGAGAGAGAGAGAGAGAGAGAGAGAGAGGACAGGGGGAAGAGAGACACAGTCAGGCAGAGAGAGAGAGAGAGAGAGAGATGCAGAGGCGGACATCCATAAACCGCGCAGAAAAACAGAGAGAGAGAGGAGAGAGAGAGATGAGGAGAGAGAGAGAGAGAGAGGAGAGAGATGCAGAAGGTGGGCATACAATAAAGCACACAGCCACCAGAGACAGACCAGACAGAAGACAAAAAGACAGAAAGGACAGAGAGAAACAGACAAAGACAGAGACCGTGGAGGGGAGGTAAGCGGTACCACATGTCCTGTGGGTACATGGTCAGGTTGTTGAGGGGCTGGTCTCATTGGGGAGGTCTGTCCTTCCCTCAGACACAGCTCGTCTTTCCCTCCATTCCCACTGTCATGATCGTTCCCCCCCTTTCCCCCTGTCACCTGACCGCTCTCTGGTTTTCGCTTGAACTTACCCACATTGAACCAAAGGTCACCACCCGGTTGGCGGCTTCCTTCTCTTTCAGAATTCTCTCCCTTAGCAAATAAGGTTTTTAAACGTTTCTTCTTCGTTTGAAGCTTTTTTTTCTGTCTTCTCAAGCCCTTCTCTTCTCTCTCTCTCTCTCTCTCTTCTCTCTCTCTCGCATTTGATGTTTGTAATCTTCTTTTATAACCAAGAAAAGAAGTAATGAAGAGCTGCCACCTAGTGTTCTTAAACTATTTTTTTTTAAAAAACTTTTTTAATCATTTGAATGAGATCACATAACAATTTCATGCTTAATATAAACGTACACGAATACATAATACGCAAATGAGTATTTTTATAAAATACTCATTGGTTTTTAAAAACATTACATTAGTCAAAATGTAATGTATCCATAGGCATGTACACATTCACTTATATTACCCACATATACAAAAACAAACATAACGGCACAGAATTAGGAAAGATCAAACCTTAAAGGGACGACAGAGAGAGGAGAGAGAGAGAGAGAGAGAGAGAGAGAGAGAGAGAGAGAGTGAGAGTGAGAGAGAGAGAGGGGGTGGATATCGGTTGTTTAGCAATTATTTTTACTTTGGATTCACGATTTTATTTTTGTTTTTCCCCTTCCTTCCCTTTTTCTTTTTTTTTCCATGTTTCCTTTTTTTTTTTCCTTTTTTTTTTTTTTTTAGACCTACTGTTTACTGTTTCAGTGGTATTTCTGAATAGCAATTCATATGGCTCCTTATTTTATTAAAATCATCCGTTTTCCATGATAATCTGGATTGTGTTGTTCTATTCTATGTCTTGAAGAAAAAAATATCTTTCAAGGTTACTTGTCAGTTATGGCTTTTCAAATTTACATTTTTAAATATAATTTTACCCAGAAAGTATCAATAAATCAAAAACATAGTCCGTAACTATATTATTTTTTATGCCAAAAATACTATGTTTTGAGTTATACTGAGTTTGTAATGCTTTTACATTTTGTTTTTTAATAATTGTTCAAGGTTTTTCCAGAAAAAGATTTGAATGTTGATGTCCAGAAAAATATGTTCAATACTGTCTTTTGAAATTTTCTACAGAAATCACAATTATAACTATTTGTAATATTATTTCTTTCAATACAACATTTGTCCCGAGAATTCTAATGTACAATACGCTCTGCAGCCATTTCAATTTGAATTTATTATTTTATGCACTTTTTTTAAAAACCTCTTTCCATGAATATCTATTCCTAACTTCTCAGTCCCTTTTTGACAGGAATTGGGAGGTTTGTTGTATTGATTAAGGGTGTCATAAAACAACCTTGTACCTTTAGATATAGAATATATTAGTTTCAAAAGCCCCAGGATATCATGTGCGCAATTTTTATTTATTTATCTTTTTGTTTGTTTTTTTGTATTTCTTAATGGACATTTTACAAACCTTAAAAGCCAGAAAAATGTATATTCATTCCAAATTTTCTATTAAATTCGTATGTGTAAGGAAATTTCCTTGTTGTCAAGAAAATGTGCAACACAGTTGACCCTCTTTTGGATCCAATTTTTTTTTGCTTAATCAATTGTTCCAATTTTAAATTTCTCATTATAAAACATGGTTTGAAAGTAATTCTGTTTGTGTTTTTGGTTTAACTGATTGCAAAAAAGATGTATGCCACATAAATATGTTTCCAAAAGATGTTGTTATAAATTTTTATGAAAACCCGTGGGTTGGGCCATATTTTTTATTTCAGTAAGAAATGGATATAATTCCAGTGGGCAACATTTTTCCCATTTATGTTTCGTAGTTTTTAAACCTTTGATCCAACTGATTTCAGTGCAGCAATGAATGCTGTGTACCCGGCCATTTAGACCACCTTCCTTACACCTTTCGTTACCGGATTTTGCTAATTTTATTCGTTTACCCGTTCCAAATAAAACAAAAAACACATTTCTGGAGATTATTCACAAAATCATCTGGTGGGTTGGGGAAAGCAGGTCCAAGGGGGATTAGTTTTGATAGTATTAAGGATTTTAATCAGCAACTCTTCCAAGGGAGTTTTATTTTTTTTATCCAAATATTGAAAAGAGCTTTTATTTTTGACATTTTTTTCGGCATAATTAGCCTGTCACAATCTTCATGTCATTTGTAAACCATATATGGTATTCTAAATTTTTTGGATTCCAAATTAATTTAGATGTTGCATGTATTTTTTTTTTTGAGTTTTTTTACTTCCAAGCAGATTGCTTGTGTTTTTTTTCATTTCATAAACAGCCCTGAGAAATTTCCAAATTTTAAAATCAACTGAATAGACTTTTCAAAGGACAATCTATCACATTTTTCCCAAATAGTGCGCATCATCAGCAAATGGAGATATTTTGTGTTCTTATGGTTAAATGTCAATCCTTTTTTATATCTTTGTCTTCTCTGATCATATGGCTAAAAATCTCTACGCAAAAGTATAAATGTTAAGGGGAAGTGGGTCTCCTTCCCTACATCCTCGTTCTATTGGAAACCAATCAGCTACTTGGCCATTGTTATAACGGTTGATTTGAATCTGGGTAAATGTTCGTATTCTTTTACAAATACCCTCTCCAAAACCAAAGGATTCCAGAACTGTAAACAAAAATTGCCAACCAAGAATCAAAAGGTTTTTCAAAGTCTAAACAGAGCAAGAGACCAGGCCTATTGTGTTGCGTCAAGATAAAGATTAAAGTCATAAATCAGTTAATATTGTTCCAAGATATCGGTTGGCTACAAATCCATTGATCCTATTGAACCGTTCGTGCTTTGAAAATGTTTCAAACAAAGGCTTTCCCAGTCCAGGGAAATCTAATGATTTGGGGGTAATAATTAAAAAAAAATATTCTAGTCGAAACTACAAAAGATATAACAATGAAATATATGTGATTTTAAGGAAATTGAATGAAGATTTGAATCTGGGTTCTTTTGTTTTTAATTTTGAAAATAAAAAATATTTGGGGATTTAGATTTGGATAGATTTTTTGGCACGATCAAAAGTATGTATTTACCACTACAAGTTCACATCCAAAAAAGAACACAAAGCAAAAAAGTTGAAAATAAAGTTTGTATTGTCACACTACAAGTAAATGAAAGTAAAAAAGTTTAGAAGTTGTCAAGACGCTCGCACTCTTTGCAGACAGGTCCGTCCACGACCACGCCCCCCCTCCCCCCACCCACGCCCCCCTTTCTGGACTTCAACCCTCTCTTTCACTCCCCCTCTTCTCTTCTGCCCCCTGTCACGCCGCGAGCCGGCCACACTCCCCCGTTGCGCTGACTATCACATCATGGACACTGGGCACGCAGTGCAGAGTTCACACAAGGCAGCTCGATCGACGCTGGAAACCAGTTTAGCTGAACACACATGAGGTACACAGCCCGACCGTAACTGACCCAACACGGTCAGCAATTCCCTCACAAACATCATTCACCTTCATGCTCGAGTAAGTTGTTGAATAAAAGTAGAGTAGAAAGAAACTCGTGGA
>JAMYXO010001843.1:0-26949 GCA_033310375.1 Conus canariensis | reverse complement strand
GCCGCATCCCAGGGTCTCCCTTCTTGAGGGTGTCCTTTCTGATTTTGATTTTTGTTGTCTGAAACGAGGGATCCCCAAAACTTACCTCCCCCTTTTTCCACAGGTTACTTTTCGTTTTTAAAATTTGCGATTTGTGCCCCTTTCCCCTGGGCCCTGGACTAGGAGGTGGTCTGTCCTTGACGATCTGCCCGGAAGTAAAATTTTCCCCTGTTCTTTTTAAAAAACCCGTTTTAATTAAAACCAACCTCTGTCTCACAAAATTTTTAATTATAAAGAAGGAAAATCTGGAATCTTTTTGCCCCAAATTATTTCAAAAGGGAATTTCCAGGAAATTGATTTTCTTAAGGGGCCCAGCCCCAGCAGATTCTGGACCAATACTGGACAAACTGTGTTTAAACCTGTTTCCAATGTTTTCCCAAAAAACTCCAACCCCCAAAACCCCGGGTTTAATTTGACTCCCAAACCAAATCTAAAAAGTAGCAAAGGGCTCCCCCGTGGGGTTTTAAAACCAACAAATTTTTCAGGCCCCAAAAATGCTCGAGCCCATCGGGTTCTCCATCCCAAATCAAGACCCCATTTTTCAAAATCAGAAAACGTCACCCTTGGAAAAACTTCTGCTCCGGGTAAACATAAAAAAACTTCAAAAAAAAAAATTTGGGAAAACTCTCTAAAAAAATCGGGGGAAAGAACAAAAAACCCCTCCTTTCATAAACCTAAATCTTGCCTTTGCTCTGTTTCACTGACAAAAAAAGTGTTAAAAATCTGTTGGCCTCCCCCTTCCAACAAAACCCCTCATCTTAAAATTCGGGAAAGCCTTTTTAACAAACAAAAAAAAATCGGGGGAGAAAATTTCAACTTTTTTCACACCCAGACAATTTTGGGGCCCTTTAAAATTTTCCCTTTTTCAATCAATAACAAAAAACCCACCCTTTGAAAAACTGAAATGATTCTGCCCCTGGTCTGGATGATATTCTTTAAATCGGGTTTGGGGGAAAAACTTTTTCCAGAAAGCTGTCTCCAGCCCCTTTTTTTAAAGTATCCCAACCATATTGGCCCACGGGGTTTTTTCCGCCCCCCTTGGGGGGAAAACCCTGTTTCATTCAATCCCTAACCCCGGGAAAAGGGGTTTTTCCCAAAAACCCTTCAAACATGCCCAATAGCTCTGCCCAGTGCCTCGGTAAGTGAGGGAAAAAAGATGGTCAACTCCCGTTGTTGGGGAAGCGGGCCGATGGCCTTTTGGCCAGTGAACAGTGGGGGTTTTCCGGAAGTACCACTTGACGTTGCCCACCCAACCCGGGTCTGGAAAACCACCCAACCCTTTTGTCAAAAAGCAGCATGTGGCCGCTTTCTTTTTTTCCTAAAAAAAGCGTTTTTTGACCCCCTTGGAAATAAGGAGTCCTTATGGACCTGCACAGAACCTGAAAAGATTTGGGTTTTTCCCGGGGGTCACCGGCCTCTGTTTATTCAAAACTTTCGGGGTTGAAAAAACAGTTCCAGGTGCGTTTTGGCACCACAATCTCTGCCCATCCATGGGCGGGGATTTGGGGTGTCCCCCCAAGGGGAGCATCCTTTCTCCTGCCCTTTTCAGCATTAAAATCAACGACTTTGGGTCAAATCGGAAAGGCCAGGGTTCTGAGTCCTCTGTTCGTTGACAAATTCACCTGTTCCCAGTTGGAGCTTCTTACGCCAGCTTTACAGCGTCGACTCCAACTTTGTGTCAACAGGACCCAACAGGGGGCCCGGGGAAAAAGGGTTTTAAACCTTCTCACGTACCAAAATCCCCGGTCAAAATTTTCACAATTTTCTAAATTTTTTTTGCTGATCCTAAAAATTTTTTGGGGAAAAGCCCACCTTTCCAGCTGTAAAAAAAGCAAATTCCCTTAGGAGTTATTTTTCCCCCAAAAACTAAACTTTCTCAGCCCACATTAAAAATCTAAAAACTTCTTCCCCAAAAAGCCTGAATATTCTGGGGGTTTGTAGACCCACGGGACTGGGGCCTGTTGGGGAAAATTTTTGTGCACCTTACAGGGCCTTGGCCCTTTTCCCAAAACGGGGGACTAGGGTTGTGCTGTTTTATGGTTGGCAAGCCCGTCTTACAAAAAACCCTTGGACCAAATCCCCCCTAAAAGGGCTTCGTTTTTTGTTTTTGGAGCTTTCCCCGCACCCCCCCTGTGTAAACCTGTCGCGAGGCAGGTGAACCCCCACTTTTAAAACCGCAGGCTAAAAAAATGTCTTCTGAATTACTATATCAAAATGTTCTCGGAACCGGAGATCCTGCCTAGGGACTTGTTTTTGGGCCCCCCCAGCTTCAAAGCAAATTCGAAAAAAAACCCTAACTGTATTCCCCGTTTGGTTTTTGTATGCACCCTTCACGTGCAGAATGCAGGTCTAGACCTAGGGGTTGTGCCCGTTTTTTTTCCAAATTTTCCGGGAATCAGCCCCCCTTGGACCTTTTTAAACCCAGAGTTTCGTTTTGATCTTGCAGCTTTTGTAAAGATTTAACCGGGCTCTTTTGGCAAAAAGGGGCCTTGTATGTGACCTCTGTTCAAAATTCCCATTTATCAGAAAATTTTTAAATTGGCCGGTTCCAAGTTGAAAAAGGAGGGGCCCTGTGCAGCCTATTGTGGTGCTCCTAAAATATGTTAGAAAAATTTTCAGATGTTCTGTGTATTCCGCTGAACTTACTGCTTGGTTCTTGCTTTTGAAGATAATCTCCCCAATCTAAGAAGGGGAAACTTTCTGGTTCGTCTTTTTTCACTGTCGCTTTGGAGGCCATGGGCTGGCCGAAACCTTCAGATCCGAACTTTTACATTTTTTGAACTTTTTACCAATTTGGGAAAGGGGAAGGGTTTTAAACATTTTTCTGGCTTGGTTTCCGGGTCATGTTGGCATCGGGGGAAACAAAAAGGTTGTTCTTTTGGCCCAAAGAATGCCACAACAGACAAATTGTCCACCATATATACCCCCTGCTAGATCTGAAACCCAAAATTTAACGATTTTTGTCAGAGCCCTCTGGCAGGAGGTTTGGAATAAAAGGGAAGGATAAAAATCTTTTCGTTTTCCCCCAAAATTTTTAAATGGATTTCCCTCTCATCTAGCCCTGGGGGTCTTTAAGGAAGAAAAGTTCTTTTCCGGCGGGCACCCCGGTTTGTATTTTCCCCATTCTCCCTTTTAAGGGGTGAAGAAGCTCCCGTGGGCGTTCCTTGCATGTGCCACCCCAAAATAAAACATATTCTTTTAGAGGGTTGGGACTTGCATGATGTGAGACAAAAACTTTTTTACAAAAGATTCCATAAAAAAACCTTGTTAAGAGATGTCCCCCCGGGACTGTTCTTTGAGTTTCATCTGTTTTAAAGGGTTTTTTAGGGAAAAAAGGGTTTTTTTTAAATTTTCGGGGTGCGTTTCTAGAAGATGTTTTTAAAAGGATGTGTAAAAGGGGGGGGTTTTTTTTTTTTTTTTTTTTTTTTTTTAAAATGACTTTTTAGTTTGGGTTTTAACGGGGGTGAAAACCCCTGATGTGGCGTGAATGACTTGTAGTTGATTTTAACATGGTGACACCCCGGGAGGTGGCAATGATTAAACCTTGTGGTTGTTTTTAAAACATGGTGACACCCCTAAAGTGGAAATGATGATTGTAGTTGTTTTTAACATGGTGACAGCCCTGAAGTGGCAAATGAATTGAAAATTTAATGTTCAGTTGATTTTTTTTAACATGGTGACACCCCTGATGTGGCAATGAATGACTTGTATTTTGTTTTAACATGGTACACCCCTGATGTGGCAAAGGGGAATTGAAAACTTGGGGGGTTAAAGTTTGGATTTTTTTAACTTGGTGACACCCCTGATGGGGCAATGAATGATTTGGGAGTTGTTTTAACAGGGTGACACCCACATAAATGTTGGGGCCCCCTTGGGGGCCCGGGCCCCGGCTGGGCCTTAAGCAAAAATTTATTTTTTATCCCCAAACTTGGCTACATTTTAGCCTGTCCCCCAAACTGTTCCCTCCAGTTTGAATCTTTTTCCAGTCCCTTATTTTCAGCGGCAGGCCTTTCATCTTGATCATTTTGGGCCATGGTCCCCAGACTTTTTTTTCCGGTTAAGGGCGGAAACCCGGAAATTTCAATATTGTTTGAGCAGCAAACAAAAATCTGGCTAATAAAAAGTCACCAAAAGGGCCCCAGCTTTGTGTTTTTAAACCCAATGAAGTTAAAAAAGAATAAAAGGAAGGGAGTGACCTCATAAAAATGATGATTTTCTTTTTTGGGGAAAAAACATTGTTTTGTCTCGGGCATGATAAAAGGGCATAAAGGGGTTTGTGAAACACACATCACATCTCACATCATTAGGGGAAGGGACCGCCCCCTTAGATAAATTTAATAGATTTCTTTTGTTGGGCCCACGGGCCCCTGTTGGGTTCAGGGTGCTATTTAACATGACTTAGTTGCTGCTGCTGTTGTTTTTGTTTTTTGTTTTTTTTAGGAAGTTAAAAAAAAAAATGTTTTTTTTTTTTACCTTATAGAAATGTTTTTGCGGGTTTGCCCCCTCTTTTCTGTAAAGCTGATTAATGAAAGGGAAAAGCAAGAAGCAGGCACAAAGGGAAAATCCCTTTCCACAATACTTTCAACTAGGGGGTTGTGTTAAAGGGGACTTGCGAGTAAATGTGAGGTTGTGAAAATTGCTGCATTTTTTAAAATCGAATAAAGCTCTTCACGGTTTTTTCTGGCTGTGCTGGGGGAAATAAATGTGTGTAGTGGGGACTGATGAGTTTAAATTGGCGAATGATGGGGACATTGTGATTTGGTGTGTTTTTAGATTTTCAATTCAATTTTCCCTTGTGCACAGTGTTTTTCTGGTATGTGCTGGTGGATGTTGTGTGTATTGAAAACTGATGTGGTATTGTGATTAAAGGGTGTTATTGTAACTAAAGTGTGTATTGTAACTGATGTGGTATTGAAAACTGGGTGTTTTAATTTTCTGATGTGTATATTGTAAAGATGTGTTTTTAGTTTTAAATGATGGGGTTGTAGTGTAACTAAATGTGTTTTTTTTGTGACGGGATATGTGGACTGGGGAATGATGTGTGTACTGTGTTGGATGTGTGTACTGTGACGGATGTGTTTTACGGTAAACTGGTGTTACTGTGCGGATGTGTGTACTGTGACTGATGTGTGTATTGTGAGATGTGTGTACTGTGATGATGTTTTGTACTGTGAGGATGGGGATATTGTGACGGATTAAAAACGGTTTGTGTATTGTGACTGATGTGTGTTTTTGGGGACTGATGTGTGTATTGTGTTGATGTGACTGATGTGTGTTTTGGGAAAGGGTTTTGTGTGTACCGTGATGATGTGTATATTGTGACTGATGTGTGTATTGTAATGATTGAAATTTGATGTGTGTATTGGACTGATGTGTTTTTGTGATGTGTGTTTTTACTGTGACTGATGGTGTATTGGGGACTGTTGGGTGTACTGGGGACTGTGGGGTTTTTGGGTGAATGATGTTTTGGGGTTTGTGACTGAGGTTGCAAAGAGTCTCCCAAAGCTCTTGGTTTCCCAAGGCGTTGTTTTGCTGACCTCTGTTCGAAATTCCCTTTCCTTTATCAAAAAAATTTTCACTGAGGGTTCCCAAGTCTAAAGAGGGAGTGGCCTGTGCACCCTTTTTGGCCCTGGTGCTCCTTCTCAAATATTGTTGGAACTATTCCTTCGATGTTCTGTTATTCGCTAAAATTTACTGCTTGGTTCGGGCTTTAAAGATAAGCTCCCCAATTCAGCAAAGAAGGATTTGGGGGTTTTTTCAGATTACTGTCACTGTCAGTTTTGGGGCCATAGCTGGCCCTTTACCTTCAGCACCCGAACTTTTTCATTTTTTTTAAAAACTTTTTCCCAAATTGAAAGCGGAGGGGTTACAAATTTTTTTGGCTTTTTTTTGCCTGGTCTGTTGGCATCGGGGGAAGGGAAATGGTTGATCTTTGGGGCCCAAGGGAATGCTACAACAGAGAAACTGTCAAACACATCTATCCCCTGCTCGATCTGAAACCCAAAATTAATGTTTTTATGTCAGAGACCCCCCCCCTGGGGGAAAGGTTTGGGAAATTACACGGGACGGATAAAAAACCTCTTTCAGATCCGCCCAACCCCTTAAAGGGATTTCCCTTTTCCCCTCTATGTCTGGTGGTCTTTAAGGAAAAAAACGGGTTCTGTGCCGGCGCACCCCGGCCATTTGTTTTTTTCCCATTTTTACCTTTTAAAGAGTGAAGAAGCCCCGTGGTGCATTCCATGTTATGTCCCACTCACAATAAAAACATGTTCTTTTAAAGTGTTGGGACTTGCTTTGATTTTGAGAAAACCAAAATTTTACAGCAGATTCCAGGGAAAACCTTGTTCAGGGGACGTTCGGCCTAAAGGTTTCTTTGAGTTCTTGAAAGAGATTAACTTTTTTTCATCGGATCTAAGTTTTTACAGGGGAAAAGATTTTTTAAAAACTTTCGGAGGGGTTTTTTCTTGATTTTAAAAGAATTGTGTGAATGAATGATTGGGAGTTGTTTTTAACGTGGTGACACCCCGGAGGGGGCCCCTTTTCGGTCGTTAGGCTATAAGCAAAAATTATCTTTTTAAGATGTGTATTGTGACTGATGTATGTATTGTGATGATGGTGTACTGACTGTTTGGGTGTATTGTAAATGATGTGAGTATTGACTGATGTGTGTATTGTGACTGATCCCTTGTATTGCCACTAAAGCGTTTTATTTTTAATGATTGTAACTGATTGTGTATTGTGACTGATGTGTGTTTTTAATGAGGTTGTATTGTGACTGATGTTTTGTTTTGGGTACCTGTTTGGTAATGATAGTTTATTGTGATGATGTGATTTATTCCCACTGATCCCGTGTATTGAAAAACTGATTGTAAATGATAGGTGTATTGGCATGATGGTGTATTGGCACTGAGTGTGTATTGTCACTGATGGTGTATTGTCACTGATGTGTGATTGAAATTGATTGAAAACTGATGTGTGTATTGTGACTGATGTGTTTTATTGTGACTGATTGTGTTTTTGTGAGGGAGTGTTTTATTGTGATGGATGTTTGAATTGTGCTGATGTGTGTATTGTCACGGGTTGTTTTTTACTGTGACTGATGGTGGTATTGGGGCTGTTTGTGTGTTTGGGGGCTGGGTGTGTTTTGTGATTTGGTGTGTGTTTTGGGGGGCTGATGTTTTTTTATTGTGACTGATGTGTGTATTGGGGCTGATGTTTGGTATTGTGACGGGTTGTGGATTGGGCTGCGGAGGTGGGGTTTTGTAATGTGGGGTGTTAATTTGCGAGCATGAAATTCTGTTAAATTGATGTGTGTTTTGGGGGCTGATGTGTGTATTGAAAAAAAAAAACTGTTTGTGTGAAATTGGGGCTGATGTGTGTTTTTGGGGGTTGTTGTGTGTATTGTAAACTGATGTGTGCGTTGTAAGTGGTGTGTTTTATTGTGCTGATGTGTGTTATTGGGGGTGATGTGTGTATTGCCCACGGGTACTGCACTTTTTGGGAAATTAAAACCCATTTTGGCCCCCATGTTTCTGGGGGCATATGCGGTGAACTGATGTGGACGTTGGGGATTCTGTTTCCCACAGGGGAAACCGGGGGACGGGGAGCGGGCCCCCACTAGCCCGGGGGCCCCATCCAGGAGGCCCCCTATTTCCCCTCCCCTTCCCCCCCCTATCCCGGGGCGGGTAACGATGGTCTCCCGGTCAGAGACCCGGGCCTTTTTGGGTGGCCCCCCGGCTGCTCCCATAGGTCTTTTAGGCGCAGACGTCATGGAAAGGGACTCCAGCAACACAGAGGCACGCCCTTTTCAGACGCACTACGGGTTTGGAGTGCTTTGCGGGTTCCCCACTCCAACACACGGGCCCACACAAGCACACAGACAGACAGCAGGGGGTTTCCCACCCCCGGCGCTAGGGCCACCACCCCCTTTTGCCCGATGAGGAACCCCAGCCTTCCACATTACCGCTAGGTCCCAGGGCAGCACCCAATGGCGGGTGCTTTCCCCCGCCATTTCCCCGGGTCCCTGCTTGTCCCCCTGTATGTTGGGTCAAATTCATGCCCAGGTTGGGGGAAGTGGGAGGTAGAAGGGATGGAGGTGGTAGGGAGTGGGAAGAGAGGGAGGAAAAAAGATGAGGCGGAGGGAGGGGGAGGGGGGGGGTGGTAGTTTGTAGGGGTGTAAAGGGGACGCAGGGCAAGTAGGGAGGGGAGGGGGGTGGAAAGTTTTAGGGAAGGATGTGGGGGGTTTTTGGTTAAACGTCCCCCCCTGCAAAAAGATGCACTGCCCCCCTGTGGTTGGGGAGGGGGGCAGCCCAGCCCCCCCCCCACCCCCCAAACCAGTACCCCCCGTGGTTGTGGAAAGGGCGGAAAGTCCATCAGCCCCCTCCACAGGGCCCCCCCAGTCCCAAACCTGTGGTTTTGGTAAGGGGGCCCCCGGAAAAGGGTTTCCACCCACCCCCCTCCACAGGCCCCCCCCGGGGGCCCACCTGGGGTTTGGGTGGTAAGGGGGAGTCCACCCCCCCCCTCCACAGGCCCCCCCAAATCCCCCTGTGGTTTTGGTCCGGGGGGCAGTCCATCAGCCCCCCCCACGGGCCCCCAACCCAATACCCCCCTGTGGTTGTGGTGGGGGGGGGCGGTCCTTTCAGCCCCCCCCACAGGCCAACCAATACCACCTGTGGTTTTTGGCCAGGGGGGGCCCCCCCCCGGTCCATTTTCGGGGGGAACCCCTCCACGGGCCCCAAACCTTTACCACCTGTAGTTGTGGTAGGGGGGGCAGCCCATCACCCCCCCCACGGGCCCAGCTGTCCGGCATTTGGGAGAGCCGGGGTTGCGCGCCCCGGCCGTGTCAAAAGGCCCCCCTTTGGCCGGTATCAGTCTATTGATTTAAAACAGAGGCCTATTTAAGGCCCCAGGAAGGGAAACGGGGGAGGGGGGGCCGGCTTTTGATCGTCCCCTTTCCTTTTTTCGGGCTAAAAAAATCTCCCCTGTTCCTGAGGGGCCCCGTGAAGAAAAAAAACGGTTTTGTGATTGGGGGGGGGTTTGATGTAGGTCAGAGAAAAGGTCGGGGTTAAGAGTTGTCTTGTAGAGGGTATAGAAAACAAAGGGCAAATTCCCGTTCATACCCGTAGCAAATTTTTTTAAAGGGAGGGGGAGTAGATAGTTTGTTAGTTTTTAAAAAACATTTGTTTTTTAAAGGGTATTTTGGGTTTTGGGGGGTTTTGGTTTTTTTAACCTTTGTTCTTATTGTATATTCAGTTTTTTAGTGTTTTGTCTCTTTATTTTGAGGGGCCCAAAAGCAGTTTATTTTTTTGGGAGCACTAGTATTTTTAAATTTTTTGTTGCTGCGAAATAGTTGTGTTACAATAATTATAATTTGATGTTTTAAAAAAAACGTAGGGTTTTAAATTTTTTTGGTGCTGTAAGAACAAAGTACCTTTGAAAAAAAAAAAGGAAAACCCTTTTTTTTTATAGAATGGCCAAAAAAAAAAAGTAGATATTTTTATTCATGACCACCCAGAACAAATTAAAATTTTGGGGGATGAAATTTGGATGTTGGGGGGCATGGTTGTAGGAAATTTGGGCCCGGGAAAATTAAAAGGAAAATTTAAAGGATTGAAATATTAAAGGGTTTTTTTTCCAAGGTAGGGGGAAAAAAAGGAACCCTTTTGTTTTTAGGGATTATTTTTCCCCAAAGTTTGGGGAGTTTTTTTTCAGGGAAAAAACCCGGGAAAAGGCACTCATTTAAAAAAAAAAATTTTTGTCCCCCATTTTTTAAATTTTCCCCCTGTTTTTTTTTTTTGTTTTTTTTTCTTTTTTCCAAGTGCCCCCGTTAAAAAAAAAATTGGGGGTTTTTTTTGTTTGTATTTTTGGCTTTTATTTAAAATTTTTGGGGGAATTTGATCCATTCCGGAATTTTCCTATTTTGGCCAATTGGTTTTGGGTTTGGTTTACCCTTTACGGGAAATTTTTGTTTCCTTTCCTTCCCCTTTCCGGCATTTTTTTAAAAAATTTTGGGGGGGGCTCCCCCTTTTTTTCCGGGGGCGTCTTTTTTTAACCCTTAAAAGTGGGTTTCAAAACCATAAAAACCCCCCCATACCACCGGGGGGAGGACAAACCCCCCAACCCCAAAACCAACCAACCCCCACACCCCCACAAAAAAACCACACCCCCTCCCCCCAACCCCCCCCCCCCCCTTCCTCCCCTCCACCCCCCCCCCCACCCCCAACACCCCTCCCCCCCCCACCCAAAACCCCCACCCAACCCCCCCCTTTTACCCCCCCTTCATTCCCTCCCACCCCCTTACAGGGGGGGGGGGAACCCCCCCCAAAACCCCCCAATAAAAACCTAAAAATTTAACCGGGGGGACCGGTCCCCCCCCCTTAAACCCCCCCCTTCCCCCCCCCCCCCCACCCCCCCCACCCCCCCCCTTTCCCCCCCCCCCCCAACCCTTTTAAGGGGGAATTTTCCCCCCCCCAAAACCGCCCCACAAAACTTTTAAAGGTTTTCCACCCTTTCCGAAAACTACCCCAAAATCACACGCCCCCCAAAACCCCCCCCGGGGGGAACCCATAAACTTTTTTTCTTTCCCCCCCCCTTCCCCCCCCCCCCCCCCCCCCCCCCCCCCCCCCCCCCCCCCCCCCCCCCCCCCCCCCCCCCCCCCCGCCCCCCCACCCCCCCCCCCCCCCCCCCCCCCCCCCCCCCCCCCCCAAAAACCCCCCCCCCAAGCAACAAACCCCCCCCCCTTTCTTCTCTTTTTCCCGGTTTTCCCACCAGTTTTTTTTTTTTTTAAAACCCCTTGGTTTTTTTTTTATTTAAACCCTTTCTTTTTTTTTGGCTTACTTTTTTCCCCCTTTGTGCCGGTATTTTTTTTCTCCCCTTTTTTTCCCTAATTCCATTTCCCCAATTTCCCCTTTTTTTTTTGCCCTTTTTTTTCCGGGCCCAACCTCGACGTTGCTTTACCCTGGTTTTTTTTTGTTTTTTTTTGTTTTTTTTTTTTAAAAAACCCAAAAAATTTTTTAAATTTTCCCCAAAAACCTTTCCACTTACCCCCTCCCCCCTATTCCGTCCCCAAATTTTAAATTTTTCCCCAAACCCCTCTTCACTTTTTTCAACCCTTTAACCCCTTCCCTTTTCCTTTAAAAGTTTTTTAATTTTTTTAACCCCCCCCCCCCCACCCCAAAACCCCCCTTGGCCCAACCCGGGGTTTACAATTCCCCACCCCCACCCTTTTATTTTTTTTAAACCCATGATTAGGGGTTACATTTTACCCCCCCACCATCATTAAACCCCCCAAACCCTTTTTTGCGCCCCCCTTTGTTACATTTTCCCCCAACCACCATAAATTTACCCCCCAAACCCCTTTGCGTCCACCCGTGTTACTTTTTCCCCCCAACCACCATACTTATAAACCCCCAAACCCCCTTCGGGGTTTCCCCCCCCTTTTTTCCTTTTCCCCCACCCCCAAAGTTTTCCCCACGTTTTCATAATGTTGTCTTCCCATTTTTGTTAACTCTTTCTGCCCTGCGGGGCACCCCCCTTTCGGGTTGCCTTCCCGATTCCCCCAATACTTTTTCCTCTCATTTTTTCCCCTTTTTTCCGTTTTTTTTAAGAGAAAAAAAAAATCATCCCTTTTGTAAATTTGCATTTTTTTATTTTTCCCCATTTCACTTTTTCCCTGTTTTTGTTTTTGAAAAAAAAATCTAAAAAACTTGTTTTTCCCAATTATAACCTTTTTTCATCTCAGTTTTGGTTCTTGTTTTTTTCTCCTACACTATTCCATTTTTAAAAACCCTTTTCCCTTTGATTCACTTTGATTTTTGGGTTGATCCTTTCCCTGATTCATTAAACGGGCAAAAAAAAGCATTTTTTTTTAAGAATTAAGAATTTGAAAACAAAAAACGAAATATTTGGGGACACCAAAACTTAAATTAAAAAAAAATCGAAATATTTTGGACACCCTTCCACCTTATTTGGGAAAGTATTTTATCAAAAAAAGTGCCATTTGGGTTTTCTCTGCCCCGGGACGGGTCCATTCAGTGTGGGCTTAAAAAATGTTCTCTTCTTTTTCCCCCCCCCCTCTCTCTCTCTCTCTCTCTTTTTCTCTCTCTCTTTTCTCTGTCGGGGCGGAAAGTTGTTTCTTTTCCCCACAGTTCTCTCCCGTGATTCAAATTTGGGTGTAAACAGCCAGATTTTTTCCAAGCAGAATGAAATTTTTCCAACCTGTTTGGCAAAAAACCCCACACACACACACAAAACACACACACACACAAACACACACACACCCACAAAAAAATTTTTTTTAGTATGGTAATTGAAAATTGAATGCTGCTCAGGGGAATCTGTTTTTGTTTTCTTTTTTTTTTTTTTTAAAATTCCGTGCTTGGGGCATTGGTTTTGCCCACTTTCTTAGAAAATGTTCAAAAGTCCAACTCCCTTGAAGGCTTGGCTGTGTGCCCATCGGAAAGTGTGTGTTTTTGTATATGGGGGCCCAGGGGTTACTGCCCCTGTGTTGTTTCGCTTTTTTGTTAGATTGGCCCCACCCTTTCAACTTCCCATGTATGCGAGTGGATGATGCGGTTTTATATTTGTTCATCGTTTCTTGCCCACTAAAAAGGCGATGTCGTATTTGATTTTTTGTGTTGAGAAAAAAAAAATTTCGTTGTTTTCGGGAAATGTTTTTCTTTGTCATGGCTGTGTCAATGTGTGTTTTTGTTTATAAAAAAAAAAAAACAAAAAAAAAAAAACCCCAAAGGGCAATTTGAAAAAAAAAAAAAAAAAAATAAAAAAAAATGAAAAAATTTTTTTTTGAAAAAAAAATATGGGCCAAAAAAAAAGTTTCCTATGTTTTATTAGAAAGCTTTGGAAGTGTTGTTTTTCGTCATGTTGTGTCAGGTGTGTAGTTTATAAAAAAAAAAAAAAAAAAACAAAAAAAACCTAAAAAACCCAAATTTTAAAAAATGAAAAAAAAACTTACAAAATATAAAAAAAGAAAAAAAAAAAAAGGTTTTTTTGTTAACATACTTTTCTGGTGGTGAGTTGGGAAATTTATTTTTATCTTCTAGTAACCCCGAAAAAAACATTTCAGTTATTTAAGTCCCCCGCTGCGGCCCTTTTTGGGGAGGGAAAAAATTGAGTTTAGGCATGGTTGGGATGAATGCTTTTCCCGCTTGAGCTAAGCTCATGTGTGCAGGAAAATTTGGTTTCTGTTGTTTAAGTTGTGGGGCCCGAGAAAACATCCAGTCTGTTTGATGATGACTTTGAAGTGTGACATTTTGGGAAAAGACTTCACTTTTTCGTCTTTCACAGCACCCCCTGGGGGTATCCCCACGGATACTGGGTAATCCAGGATTTGGAAAGGGCTGGGGGCGGAGGGGGGAGGGGGGAGGGAAAGGGGCAGGGATAAAACGGGTGGGAAAGGGGTGGGAAAATTTTTGCACTTTGGGAGAAAAAAGGGTTTTGTGTTTTGTGTGGGAGGGCAGGGGAAGGCCCCATTTGGGGGGGGGGGGGGGGGGGGGGGTTTGGGGGGGGTGGGATGGGAGACAAGTGACGGTGCTTTTAATGGTGGGAAAAAAATCATTGTGTTTTTCTCAGTGGGAATCCCGTGTTGCTATCACAGCAACATGAAAGGGAAACGGGCAAATTTTTAAAAGGGCTCAGTGAGGGGTACTCTGTGCACAGCACAGCTGAAGAATTGGGCAATTTTAAGGGGGGTCAGTTGGGGGAGTATCTTTCACAGCACAGTGAAGAAATTGGGGAATTTTAAAAGGGGGTCAGTGGGGAGGGACTTGGCACAGGGAAGCTGAAGAATTTGGGCAAATTTTAAAAGGGCTCCCCCGGGAGTACTCTTTGCAAGCACAGCTTTAAGAAACGGGGGAATTTAAAAGGGGGTCAGTGAGAGTTCTCTGGCAAGACAGTGAAGAAACGGGAAATTTAAAAGGGGTCAGTGAGGGGGTTTCTCTGTGGCCCCGGGCTTTTGGGGCCGTTGGGGGATTTTGTGTTGGGGGTGGTTTTGTATGTGTTTTGGGGTTTTTGTGTGTGTTTTGTGTGTGTGGTGTTGTGATTTGGGTTCTTACAATTTTTGTTGAAGGCTGACAGCAGTTGAAAAAACTTTAATTTTAAAAACCAAGCTGGGCAAGGGAAAAGGGGGAGGGGAGGAGGGATGGGAAAATTTGGGGGGGGGGGGTGGGGGAGAAAGGGGGGGGGGGGTGGGTGGGGGGGGGGGAGGCGGGGGTGGGGTGGGGGAGGCCCTGGGTTGGGGGGGGGGGGGTGGGGGGGGTGGGGGGGGGGGCGGGGTGGGGGGGGGCAGGGTGGGGGGGGGGGGGGGTGGCGGGGGGGGGAAAAGGGGAGGGGGGGGGGTTTTGGGGGGGGGGTTTTGTGTGTGTGGGAGAGGAGAGAGTGTGCTGTTCACCCGGGGCAAAATGTGACGGGGACAAAGTGTCCGCAGAAAAAAAAGTGTCCGCATGCGGGGCCCCTTTGTTCCCCGGGACACTTTTTTTACCGTGAATGAATTCAAAGTGTTTCCCCAGAAATCCTGGGACACTTTGTTCCCCCGAAATGACATATAAATTACAAAAGCGGAAAAAAAGGGTCCCCAGCCGGTTCAGCCTCAGTATTTAGTGGGTGAAGGGGCACGTACACTCCCTGCGGGGTGCATGCATGCGTGTGTGGTGGGGGTGTGTGTGTGTGCATCTTTAAATTAAAAAAAAAAAGGTTTTAAAAATTTTTTGGGCTACTTTTTTGGCAAAAAGCTCACAAAGTTTAGATTTCGCTCCGTGCACGCGTACGCCCCGCGCAAAGCATGCACACACAGACGCCCCACACACACAACACACTCGCACGCACGCACACACCCCACACACCAAAACACACACACACACACACCCCCACACACACACACCACAACACACCGCATGCACGCACATGGGGGGGTACATGCCCCATTCACCCACTCACACTGGGCTGAAACGGGCCCGCGGACACTTTTTTTTTTTTTTTTTAAAAATTTTTTTTTTTTTTTATTGTTTTTTTACAGAAAAATGAAATGTTCAAACAACATCGATATTCAGAAATTTTTTGGGGGGAAAAATGGCAAACTAAACTTTGATACATTTGACAAGTAAAATATATTTCACAAACAAAAAAAAAAGATTTAGCCCTTTGCATTTCATTTTTTCTATCTAAAGCATGATTACCCTTTACGTTAAAAAAGCATAGCACAAAGCATTGGGACTTAAAGGGAAATTCCCTTTCCCATTTTAGTGTTTAAACATGCTTTTAAAAATTTAAAAAAAAAAAAAAAAGAATTGGAAGGGGAGATCAGTGGGGGGATAAAAGAATAGCACAAAAAAGGCAGGTGGAGGGGGCAAACAAGCGGAACACTGACAAATTAAAACCCGATAAATTTTTAAGACAGAATGGGTTGGTTCACAGCAAAAGGGAAAATATGCTATTTTCACAGAAAAAACATTGTTCAATGATTGAACCCTTTAAAGAAAAAAAAAACCCGTACACATTAAGTAACTTTCATGAGCCTCATGACTGTCATCAGCAAGGGGGCAGAAATATTTTTTGTTAGGCTTTGTGTTAGGGTTTTCATAGTTCTTTTATTTCATTTCCATGACAAAAAACAGTTAAGCATCAAAAAAGGGGGCAAAGGGGGCATATGCAAGCCCTTTTTTTCTGGAAGTCCCTGTGGTTCATTTTTTAAATATTTAGTTTTTATTTTTCAAATTTTTAAAAACTATATTTCAATTTCTCAAAAAGACAGTTAAATTTTGGGGGGACTGCCCTTTAACTTTCATTTTTATACATAATTTTTGCCAGAAGAATGATAAAAATAGAAAAAAAAATCCCTGCAATTGTTGCACAAAACTAAAGTATATGAGATTTGTTTAAAAGTTTTTTTCCGCTTTTGTAAGTTTTATGTCACTCGAGGAACAAAGTGTCTGCAGGATTTCGGGGGGACATTTGAATGTCAGTTCACGGTTAAATTTGTTTTGCGGACACTTTTACCGTCACAGGCAAAAAATTGTTGGGGACCCTATAAATAGCTCATTCTGTTTTTGGGGCAGGTGTTGCCCCGGGCGTGAGTTACGATTCCCGGGCTTTGTGGAGGGCCCGGGGATGAGATGAGGGTTTGGGGTGTGTGTGTGTGTGTGTGTGTGTGGTGTTTGTGTGTGTGTGTTTTGTGTGTGTGGCCCTGCGACGCGGGGGGGGGGGGGTTGTGTGTGTGTGTGTGTGTGTTTTTTCAGAGATTAAAATTATTGTTGGGGTTTTGCATTACCCTTTTTTTTGTTTTTTTTGTAGGGTTTTCAGGGAAAAATACAGACATAGACAGAGGGAGGCTGAAAGTTGGGGAGAGTTTTGGGGGCATGTGTCTGGGCTTTTTTGAGGGGAGAAGGGTAGAAGTGGGGTGGGGGGACAGAGGTGTTTGGGAAAAAGGGAAAGGGAGGCAAAGGGGGGGGGGGGGGGGGGGGGGGGCTGGGATGGGGAGGAGGGGAAAAAGAAAGGGAAAGGGGGGCCCGGGAGGGGAAGGGTGTGTGTGTGTTTTGTGTGTGTGTGTGTGTGTGTTCACAGGGGGGAACATTTGGGGGGATTGGGTAAAATCACTGTGGTTTTTTTGTGAAAGGGGTGCAGGATGCTGAAAAAAGACATTGGGGCCACTTGAAGGGGGCGGGGAAAATGAGGTGATGGGTGTGTGTTTTTTGCTTTTGGGGTGTATGGATGACGGGATTTTGGGGGTTGTGCGTTATGGTGGTTTTGGGATTTACGGGTTAAAATTGGGGGTTTTTTTTTCTCGTTAAATTTTGTTTTTGTGGGAGGTTTTCTTTAAGGGTGATGGGAGGCATTGGGCGAGAGGATTCCAAAAAAAAAAAAACCCCCTGTGGAGATTTTAAAAAGGGGACCTACCAACTCCAAAACCTAAACCATTTCCCAACCCGCAGGGAAGTCCGTCTGCGGGGTTTTGGTGAACAAAGGGGTTTGGGGAAAAAAAGGATCTGGTGAACAAAGGGTCTGGTGAAACCGAAAAAGCTGTCCATCATCGAAAAAAATTTTTGGGAGCACCTAAGGCGGGGAATATATTCTTTTTTTTTTGGTTTTTTTTTTCCAAAGCCAAAATCCAAACCCCTCCCTTTTTTTGGGATTCACATGGGCCTCTTCATCTGCAACCCCCCCAACCCCCCCCCCCCCCCCCCCCCCCCCCCCCCCCCCCAAAAGGGGAAAAAAAAAACAAAAAAAATTTCCACTACTAACCCTTTTTTTTGGGAAGCTGTTTTTTTTGGTAAACTGGAAATTTTCACACACCAAGCATAAATTTGTTCTCTTACAAATGGAAAATTTTTTTTAGCTGATTTTAATATTTCGCCGTTTGATATAAAATACGTGTTGGGTTTGTTAAAGTTCTCATGTTTTGGTATACTTACACTCTCCCTCTCATAATGGCGGGATATCAAAGAGAACAAAAATTTAATTTTAAAAAAAGAGGAAAAGTTAATTACTTCCTTTTTCTTCATTTTTTTCCCCCAAGTCGTTTTCGCACATGTCACCTGACATTTTTTTGAATGGGGCAAAACCCAGTAGGTTCTTACATGGGAAAGGGTTTTTAAGTAATAAAAAAACACACTTTCGTATGTGCCGCCCGAGGGGTTTTTATATGAGGAGGTATGTAAGTTTCTAAAACACACACTGCCCGTATTTGGGGCCGCGGTTGTTATTGAGGAGGTAAAGTAAAATCCTAAAAACCCCACACTGGCCCGTATAGTGCCCCAGAGGGGTTTTTAAGGAAAGGGGGTCTGTAAAAATCCCATTTTAAAACACATGCAGTATAGTGCCGCAGAGGTTGTTAATGAAGGGGGGGTTTTAAATCTATAACCCCACACTGGGAGTATTTTGTTTCCCAGAGGTTGTTAAATGGGAGGTTGTAAGTCCTTTTAAACACCATGCCCGTATAGTGCACCCGAGGTTGGGTTTTTTTAGGAGGCCCGTAAGTCCCATAACACCCCACGGGAGTATAGTTTCAACAGAGGTTGTTATATGGGGGAGGTTGTTTAAATCCTTAAAAACCAATGCAGTATAGTGCAACAGAGGTTGTTTTATGAGGAGGTTTGTAAATCCTATTTAAACACACTGCAGTTGTGGGAAAAAAAAGGGGTTTTTTTATGAGGAGGTTTGTAAGTCCTATAACACCACTGCAGTATAGTGCAGCAAAAGGTTGTTATATTGGGGGGGAAAAAAGGGATGTAAAGGTTTTAAATTTAACCAAAACCCACTTTCAGTATAGGCAACAGGGTGGGTTTATTGAGGGGAAAGGAAGTCCCATAACACACACTGCAGTATAGTGCAACAAAAGGTGGGTTTTTTTAGGAGGTTTTTGTAAGTACTATAACACAACTTGCAGTATAGTGCAAAAAGGGTTGGGATAATAAAAGACACAGAGAAAGGGGGAAAGGGGGGGGAGGGGGGGGGGGGGGGAAAAAGACAGACTTTTCAGGCAGACCCGAGCGAAAACAGACAGAGAGGGTTGGGGAGATCAGTGTGTGTGTGTGGGTTTTGGTGTGTGTGAGGAAAAAGAGAGGGGGGGAGAATTTTTTTCAGAGAGGGCGAAAAAGAGTGAAAGCTATCAAACCCCCATTTACTTGTTATGTCACCATTACTTAAACCATTGCAGTAATAGAAAAGCAGGGAAAACAAACAAAAAAGCAAAGAAAATAAAGTTTAAACCATTTAATTTTATATGTAACCAAGATAAGTATTTTAAATTCTTAGTTTGATTTCCCCTTTTCAAATAGTATTTTTTAAAGAAATGGAGGTAGCGTCCTTTTTTTTTTTTTTTTTTTTTTTCTGTCCCAATCTCTGCGCCAAACCCCGGGGGCAGTGCTTTCCCCGCCGCTCATTCCCCACATGCTGTCCACAGTCACAGCCCAAAACGGCCCCCCGGGAGCCCGGCCGGCAATCCACAGGGAGCGTAATGTCAAGGGCGTCAAGAGGCAACCCCCGGAGGGGGGACCCCTGCCTTTGGGGCCGAGTCCCCTTCGGTGGTGTTCAGTGGCGCCCGTTTTGATCTAAAATAGCAGGGAAAACCCGTACAAAACCCGCTAAATGACAACAAATTTGTTAGTCGCGGAGCTGGCGGAGTGCGGGGGTCCCCCCGGGGGCGCCACCCGTCCGGGGCCCCGGGCAGCCCCCAAGGGCCCCCCGATACCCGGGGACCCCGACGGAACCCAAAAACCCGGCCACAGATGTGGAGAGGGGCAAACGAAATTGAGGGTCACCCTGGAGAGGGCATGAAGGGCCCCAGAATTTTGAGACATTTTTTTTTTTTTTTAAACTGGTCGATGAGAATGAGGGGTGATTTAAAATGATTTTTACGGTTTTTTCCCTTTCGGTTTGAGCCTTCCCTGACGGGGCCCTTTTTCTACATTCCTTTTATAATATATCCCGGCAACAACCGGGCCCGAGAGATAAAAAGGACCTGCAGTGTTGATAGGAAAATTTTAGCAACACTCTCAAAAAAACACAACCCTTTTAAATGGGATGGAAAATCAAAATGTGTTTGGGCCCGTTTCCCCTCTGAGCCCTAGCAAACTCAGCTTAGGTGGGAAACCCGGGCGGGGCAGGGGGAAAAAACCCCCCATTTTCTGATGGGAAATTTGAACCCCCAAACCCCCCAGCCGGGAGTCCACGACGCTAAAAAACTTCGCCACGGGGCTGGTGAGGGTAGGTCTTTTTATAGACCTGATAGAATTTTTCCTTATAAAATTTAGTTGGTTTAAAAGTATAAAATTTTTGTCTTTGGATTCTCAATCATTTTTCACCAAAAGAAAAAATCCCCCTGCTGTCAGTGTTATTTTTCTATTTGTTTTTATATATATTTTGTATTCTAAGAAATCCCCCGGGAAACCCTTTTTCGACCCCAAAAATTGGGAAAAAAAAGTTCTATAAAGTCTGTCTGTTTATTGCAATAGGAAAAATTTTTTATTTTCTGCTACTTTCATTTTGTTAAACTTTTAAAATTTGGGAAAGGGGGAAGGGTTTTGTAAGATTTTGAGGGCAGGACTCTTAAGTTTGTGTCTTGGGGGTTTCTTAGCTGTGGGAAAACGTGAAACTGTTAATTCATATCCCAAAATTTTTTACGAAAAAAATGGGAAAGATGTTGTGAGTCTATCTATCTTCCTTTAAAAAATAAGTTTTAAAGTTTTTTGGTTTTAAAATTTAAAGTCCTTTGCATCACAAGGGAGTGGGGATGTTTTTAGGTTCACCCCATTCTATCCACTGCCCCCCACCCCTTTTAGGGTTTTAGTTGACAAGAGCCTTTACTCAAAAAGAATGTTTTTCTTTGTTTTTTTTGATTTTTATTTTGTATTCTTCCAGAGAAAAAAAGTTTTCTTTTTTATCGTAAGGATGATTTTTTTTCATTTTATCGATACCTTTTTTTTTTTTTTGTTTCCAGTTTTTAAAAAAAAAACATTCTTTTTTTACTTTTAAACCCTAGGTGGTTGAACCCGGAGCTGAGAAAGAAAATTTTTTACAGTTTTATTTCATTGGGGCCCCGTAATGGTTTTGTGTTGGATGGGTTACAAAACTTTTCTTTCCAAAAATTTATTGTTTTTCCCATCAAGGACTTTCTTTCTTTTGGGCCTAGCATTTAAATGAAAAAAACCCCGATCCAAGGCAGTCTTTTGGAAAAAGTCACTTGGGGATGAAAATTTCCCGTTTTCATGAACTTCACTGTTTTACAGGGTTTTTAATCCAATGCAAATCAAATGTTTCTGGAACTGAATTATGTTGTTTTGTTTTTGGCCTCCCTAAACGTATCAGATTCCCTTGGGTTTGGGCTTTTTACCTTTTCAAAAGCCTTTTTTGTTGAAAAAACCCTTTTTTTGCCACAGAAATTTATAAAACATTGTGTTTTATTTTTTTAAAATTATTTTGGGATGCCAAAAAGATTGACAAAAAAAGGACCAAAATTTGGCCCGATCAAAAAAGGGTTTTTTCACAATGACCTTTCCCTGGACCTTTTTTTTATAATTAAATTTTTATTAAATTTTGTTCGATTCTATCTTTCCCGTTATCTTCTGTATTTCTTTTTCCCTTTTTTTTTGGTTTCAAAATAAATGCCAAGAATTTTTATTTTCTCTTTCAGTTGGGAATGGCCGTTTTTTTTTTTCTTGTCCCTTTCCCAAATTTTGATGCCTTTGTTTTTAACTTATTTTAAAACCCCTTGGGCTTTCGTTTGGGCGAACCCCCTTTGTCCCGTAAGGGACGGGGTTTCGCCCATATCGACAATGTACGGGCGAAAAACCCCCTCGTCCTTTTAAGGGACCCTTTACCGCCTTATCGACAATTTCTTGGGCAAAACCCCCTCCCTCCTCGTCACTGTTTTTAAAATCGGTGTGTGTAAGGGGGAGGGATCGTGTTATTCGATTTTTATAGATTACACGGGCCGGAAAGTAGAGTTCTTGCCCTTTCGTTTGTACCCCCAAAAATTAAGGATTTGACCACGAGTTTTTAAAAGCGACCCGGGTTTTTGTTTTAGCCCGAGGCGAAACAATTTCAAGTGAGTTTGGGCAAAGGGACCTGGCAGCGAAAAAAAGTGGTATAATGTACAAAAAGGGTTTTTTTTTATTTTGCATGTAGGACTTGGTCAAGGAAAATTTTTTATCCCGATATTGAGTTGAATTGAGTGATGATGGGGGGCGTTTTTGACGGCCGAGGACATTCAAACTTTTTTGGGGGAAAAAGGGGTCCAACCCCCAACGTTGCATGAAAAAACTCTCCCGGGCCCCAGTCCCCTGAAATAAGGGGTGGAGGGAGGTCATTTCTGCTGCTGTTGCTTTGTACTTTACACTGTTGGGTTTTTGCTTTCCTGCTGCGTTGCTAGTACTTTTACAGCTGTAGATGATGTATTCCTGCTGCGTTGCTAGTAAATTTTACAGGTGGGTGATGCTATTCCTGCTTTCTGTTGCTAGTACTTTACAGCGGTAGATGATGCTTTCCCGCTGCTGTTGTATACTTTTACGTTTTAGATGTGCTATTTTTGCTGCTGTTGCTAGTATTTTACAGCTGTAGATTTTTTTTCTATTCCCGCTGCTGTTGCTTTGTCTTTTACAGTGTGGGTTTATGCCCTTTTCCCGTGCTGTTGCTAGTAGTTACGCGGGAGATGATTTCTATTCCTGCTGGTTGCTAGTAAATTTACAGCTGTTTGATGTTTCTTTCTGCTGCCCGTTCCAAGACGCCCTAAAGGTGTTGGGTTGGATGGATGGTTCCTGGGGGGGCGTTGGGGGGGGGGAAAAAGGGGGGGGGGTTCTAAAAGCCTTTTTTGGGGGGATTGGGGGAAAACCTGTTTTGAAAAACCCCCTCAATTGATTTTGGGGGATTTGGGGCCCTAAAAATTGAATTTTTTTGGGGTTTTTTAACCAAAAACAAAAACAGGTACGCTACACAGTTTTAAAAGGGTGTAATGTGAATATCTGGGAGCCAAAAAACCCAAAAAACCCCGGGGCCCGTTTAAATTTGGGAAAAAAAAAAATATTCAGGAAATACACGTGTCCCGGGATTGTGTTTCTGATGGGCCTTGCCAGCAGCCAAAACTGGGAATTTTACTGATTTAACCAACAGGGGTTCTTCACCCCCCTCTTAGCCAGACCCCTTTCCCCAGGACTGCTTTCTTCTGCTGTTGAAGTACCTTACTTTAATGACAACAGCAAGATGCCAGCAGAGGGGATGCTCTCTATGACAGGTGAGAATCATAGCTAATAAAATACATAAGGGAAGTAGATGCCCCTTAGGGGGCATGCCCAAAAAAAAAAAATAATAAATAAATTTTAATGAATTTCAAATGAATTTAATAAACTGATAAATAATTGGGTAAACTATGCTCCCCTTTTTTACCAGGGTTTCTTTTACTCCTAGTTTAAATGCTGGGATTACAGTACTGCCCTTTATTTTGATGTTTTTTTTCCCGCTTTCATTTTATTATTTTTTTATTAACTTCCCTTTTGTAAAAATGATAGATTTTAAAATGCAGTTCTGTTTTAAATTTTTGCTGCAGGGGTGTACAAGAAACAGGCCATGCTAGGGCAAGCCCGCAGGGACAGTTTGAAAAAAAAGGGAAACCCCCAGCCCAAAAAATTTCAGTAGACGAAAGCCTCCCATGTGGAAAAAGGGCCCTCTTGGTTCAAGCAATAATTTCCACTCAAGAGGGCCAGGTTTGGCAAACAAGTTTTTGATGTGTGACCGGACTGGCTCCCCCTACCGCCTTTTTGGGGGTGTGTGTGTGTGTGTTGTGTGGGTGTGGGGGTTTTGCGGGGCCCTTTTGTGTGTGTTTTGTGTGTGTTTTGTGTGGGGGTGTTGTTTGTGAAATGTGGGGCCAATTTTTGCATCCATGTATGTGCCTGTGTGTGTGGTGATGTGCATTTTTTCATGCATGTGCGTGTGGTGTTTTTGTGGGTGTGTGGTGGTGTGTGCATTCTGCATCCCCTGTGGGGTGCCTTTTTTGGGGTGTGTGTGTGTGTGTGTGGGGTTTTGTGTGTGTGTTTTGTGTTTTGGGGAGTCAGGACTTGGTATTATCTGAGGGGTTGCGTACTTTATTTTGTTGGTCAGGGGCTACCAAGGCAAGAAAATCCCATCACAAAATGTCCCCACGATTTGCCCGCTGGGGAAAACCCCGAATCTGACCTTTTACCGTGGTGTGGCTGATGGGGCCCCCCCCCCCCCCCCCCCCTGTGGATAAAAGGGGTTACATTGTGTATGCGACAACTTCTACCGCTGGTCAACCCGAACCGCCCACCTGCTGGCCCACAACACTCTGCACTGTGGCACTGTGGGGAAACAGGGTGGGTGCCACAGTGTGTGCAGGGAAATTTGGGGGGGCCCGCCCCAAAATTTAGCAGCCCCCTTTTAAAGATGGCCCCCACATATTCAAATTTATGGGGCAGAAGGGGTTTTCATTGTGTCCCGTCTGCACCTTGGGCAACTTCCGACGGAGGGAAGGGCCGCACACAAGCTGAGTTCTGAAAACCCCTGTCATCGGTTTTACTACAATTTCTACAGGGTGGCGTGGACATCCAGGACCAAATGATTGGCCCTTTCGACTCCCGGGAAGTGCCAGAAGTGGACCAAGAAAAATTTGGGGTTTTCCCCTTTCTGCAGGTGGGGCCCCCAGAATGCAAATTGTGGCCAAGGAGAGGGGCTACATAATGGATTACCTGGATTCTCCTTCCAGGTCCATTCGTGGGCTGCCTCCATATCCAACAGCAACGGTGGATCATGACACCACCAGTAAGCACGTTTAACTCCCACAGGTGTTGTTGATTGCACTGCGGAGGTTGGAGCACGCCCATTTCCTATGACCATCCCCTCCATCATGAGGGACGGAAAAGAGAAGCCCTATTACCGCTAGTCGCAGAGTGTGTGCTGAAGGGGCGTGCTCTCCGAACTTGACGGTAACATGGGCACGTCTTGGCCCATCCCCCACACAAAGGCCTGCAACTCTGCATTTGAAACAATTGGATGATTTGTGCTCCCCTCACTCAACACACAATTGTTAACTTATTTCAGCCTGTGGCAGCATATACATTCTAACAAATTCACTCGCCACACACACAACACACATACCACACTCACAACACAAATCTTCATGTATGATAGCCCCTAAAATACTTTTGGTTGGCCAGTTCTTTGCTTCTCAAATGAATTGTGTGCTGAAAAAAAACCAATCTGTGGTGGGAAAAAAAAAACACCCCTTGTAAAAAAAATCTGTGGTGCTCTGTTGCCTTCTCTGCGATTTTTATTGCAAAATTCTGTTGTAGTGTAGTGGTTCAAGTTTTTTTTTGGGGGGCACTGCTTGGGGGGCCAGGGGGGTACGTTTTGCTGTGTTTGGCAGATTTTTTTTCCCAACTATCCCCGGGTTTTGTTATTTTGATTTTTTTTTATTCTTTTCCTGACTTTTTTGTTTCTTTTGTCTTTTCATTTTTTGTTATTTAAAATGATTTTACCGTTTTTTTTATAACATCTCAATTTTTGTTTGCCCACCTTTTTTTTTACTTTCGGTATTCAAAATTTTAACATTCAAACAGCAAATTTTTTCCTTTAAAAAATTTAAAAATATTTTTTTTTGGTGTTGGGCTCAGTTAGTGACAGAAAAATTTGGGATAAAAGTAAACCACTGAGTTTTCGCTCGGCCCCACCCAATCCAGCCCAGCCTGGGCTTTTCCCCTTTCCCCTGCCATGTAGGCCAGCAGTCAAGGGGGTTTTAAATTTGTACCAGATATTTCCTGAAAAGAAGTTAAATTTCCGTGAAATCGGGTTTTTCTTTTAAAATTTCCCTCCGAGGAAAAACGTGGTGCCACCCTCCCTTTGCTTTATTTTTAAATAATATTTTTTTCAGTTTGAAAATGTGAAAGGCATTTAATTCTTTTTTTACTGTACTGTTCTAATTTTGATAGCCAAAACAATTTAAAAGGCGAAAAAAGAAAAATAGTGGAGAAAAAAATGAACCCAACCCTGTCATATGCCACAAAATTTGGGGCTAAAGGGTGAGAAAAGCCAGGCCACCATGATTTTTAGTGCAAAAATTTTCCCCGCCCCCCTCGTATTGAATCCCAATTTTTAAAACAAAAAACCAAAGCCATACAAAAAGGGTATTCAGTAGGAAAGTTTATTATGAATCAAACGCTTTGGAAAAAAAAAGGGCCAAAAAGTAACCTGTTTGTTTCGTTTTATTTAGGTAGTTAATTGTGTCATCAGTTAAAATCTTGGATCGATTGATTATCGCAATTTTTCTCCCCTTTAATAAAATGTACCAACCTGATCTTCTTTAACTATTAATTTAATGACCGGGCTAAGTTAAAGGGCAAAAAACTTAGTAAAATTTTTTGCAAACAGTTTAGTAAGAGTATTTGGGTTTTAATTATTAGTTATTCTCTGAAAAATCTTTTGCAGTATAAAAAGTTATAAACCTTTCCCTTTTGAATAAAAAACCCACCAACCTTTATGAAAGGCCCAAAAAGAACACTGCCAATTTTTTTTTTTTTTTTTAATGTAAAAAAATTTCTAGGTCAGTCCACGTGAGGGGGCCGACCCCATTGTTCAGTGTTTTACACATTGGGTCGTTTCTTTCATGTAATCTTCCCCCTCACAAGTGCCAGTTTCCTCCTTCATTGAGTCAGGGCCCCATTTTTTTTTTGAAATTTAAAAATAAATTTGCTTTCTCCCTGCATCTGTGCAATTTTGTGGTTGATTATTATTGTCTAAAAAGAATTTTGTTCTTCCAGTTTTCCCCCGGCCGGTTTATTATTTCACCGGATTTTTTTAATAATTTTTGTTTATAATCTTATTCTTGCCTCTTGGTTTTTTTACATTGTCAAATATTTAGTTTTGCACTCAGCATCTTCATCCACTTGGCCCCCCCTTGCGGGGAATCTGAGAAACCTTTCCTTTCCAGCTGCAGTCATTTAGCTGCTTTTTTCAAAATGAAGCATTTGCTTTGTGTGCATTTTTCCCGGGGTGAAGAAAAAATTTCCCTTCTTTTTCGTAACTGCAACCAAAAGTCTAAAACTTTTTCTTTTTTTCCCGTTTTTAAGACATTGTTTTCCCTTACCTGTAAAAAAAAAAAAAAAATGTTACGTATCATTAAGAGGGGTTTTTTGGCCTATAGTTTCATTTATTTATTAACACAAACTTGGTCTTTTAGAAAAAACTTTTTTTTTAAATCTCCAGGGGCCCGGGGCCTCTTACAAAAATTACAAACTTTTCCGCTCTTTACCAGTGCCCTTATGACGGTGGGAAAAAGGGTTAGCAGTTCAATGAAACACAATGATTTTTGGATTTCCTCGAAACAAAAAAAATAGTCTAATCGGGGAAAACAAATGGATTGGTTCTACTCCTAAAAATTTTTTCTTTCATCATTTTTGG
>JAMYXO010000183.1:60000-65000 GCA_033310375.1 Conus canariensis | reverse complement strand
TTCTGTTCACTGTCTGCCTCACTGTCAGAGTGCCGGCACCATACTGGCCATCCTCAATGGCCGTACTTTCCATGAACCATCGCAGTCGTCCCGCTGGCTGACCCACGTTGGCGTTACATGTACATGTCACTTCTCCGTTCTCCACCACATAGCCAATGCTGGGGTTACAGTTACTGCTGGAGATGGCTGGGGTCTCTGAAACACACAGGAATCCGTGAGATATCACAAGCCCCCCCCCCCCCCCCCTCCCACACACACACACACACACACACACACACACACAAAATGGATGCACACATGCATGGACGCACAACACACACACATGTGTACACACACACATACACACACTGGGAGAGAAAGAGGTGGGAGAGAAGCAAAGAAAGAATGACAGAGAAGGGGGGGGGGGGGGGGTGAAATGAAATGATCTATAAGTATATAGGCCATATCCCCAAATGATGGAGCGTGTGACATTGTAAAAACTCATAATATTGATCCCTGAGTAACTAGCTAGTTGAACGTGTCAAAAAAGACATTAATGTTGTCTCTAACCTTAACAACCTGATAAAATAAAATTCCAACTTGGTTAAATGACAGAAAAACTGAATCTAAGCTTGTCAGATTTCTTCAAATGCCTAACAAGAAAAACTCACCCTGCCGATCTTGCAAGCAATAATGTTTTTTTTTGTTTGTTTTTTTCCCCCATCCCTCTGTGAACACTCTGTAGTGTCTGTTCACTTACCACCTTGACTTCTCTAAACAAACCGGTCTACAAGACAACTGATGATACAAGTATGTAGTTTTGGAAAATAGCATCAATCGGTCCCATCCTAACTAAGTAGCAACTGCTATTCATGTTTACGCTCTTATTCCTCTTCTTTTTAAGATGAGGCAACTGTGACAGTCTTTATGCCAGTCCTCATTAATTTCTTGATATGCTATAGAGGATCCAGACCTCTGTTACAGAGAAGGGAGGGGGTGGAGTGGGGATGGGGGCTATGTCTTGTGAATAAAACCAAGACAAGAGGCCTCATCACATCTCTCCTGCAGTTCCAGCACTGGTGGCACATTTCTGGCTGCATTCAGCACAAGATGTGCAGAACATGCGTCAACACCACAAATGCAGATCTAGTTGCAAAGTGAGGCGACTGCAGGTGGAAATCTAAACATTTTTTTAAGTATTCATAAGGATTCCGCTGAGCAACATAGACAAATGAATCACAAGATAAAACATGACACGCTTTGATTTCTTAGGTCTTCTTCAGGCAGGATGCACAACACTCAGGACAACGAAAATGAACGAGCAATCACTTATCAACGCCCATCTTGCGCCAAACTGGATGAAGATAAGTGATTGCTCGTTCGTTTTCGTTGTCCTGTGTGTTGTGTATCTTGCCTGAAAAAGACCTAAAAGGTCGAAACGCGTCATGTTTTGTCATGTAATTCGTTTATCTACGTTGTTCAGCGGAGTCCTTATAAATACTTTTTAAACCACAAATGCATCTAGTTGCAAAGCGAGAGGACTGCAGGCGGAAATCTAAACAAATCTTAAATAAATGTTAGCGAACCGCCCAGAGAACGTGGACAAACGAGTCACAAGACGAAACACAACGCGTTTCGACCTCTTAGGTCTTCATCAGGTGAGACATTAACGAATAAAACAATGAAAATTCACTTAGCTTTGATCGCTTCAGATCACTTCGCAGGGTTCAGCGCAAGGAAGAAGGCCAGGGAAATAGTGAGCGAGTCAAAGTCGTAATGAAGATAATAATATTACTGATAGGAATACTAATAATGGTCAAAATACTGAAAAAAAAGAAAAAAAAAGGGACAAGATTACTACCAATCTTAGTGTCAATAAGTATGGGTATGGGAGAAAGGAGAGTGGGTTAGAGGATTCTTAAACAGCAGGGTTGCCGTGGCAACAGTCCCAGAGGCGAAGGCGATGGTGATGTCAATGCCAGTGGTAGTATCAATACTAGCAATAGTATTACTGAATGATACTGCTAACAACGATAGTGAAGGTTAAGGTAATGAAAGCATGATACAGAAATATATTTAGAAAATACATTTTTATAATAATCAAATAAATAAATAAATGAAACATTAAAAATAATAATAAATTAAAAAATCAGTAAATAATAATAATAATAATTAAAAAAAAATAATAATGATAATAAATGCATAAATAAGATAGCTATAAGTTGTGTGTGAGGTGAATAGTGGGAGATAAGGTAGTATGTGTCTGTGTTGTGGGAGGATATTATGGGCTGAGATTGAAGTGGTGGGTTGGTACCTGTTACTTTAAGGTGTTGATGCTATGAGGGTGGAGGAAAGAAGGGGATGGGTTTACGTACTAACTGGGGGAGGGGGAGGGGCAACATATTCACACCTATACACAATCTCTCTCTCTCTCTCTCTCTCTCTCTCTCTCCCCCCCCCCCTCACGACCAACGCTAAAGGAGCCAGCATTCTATTTATTATGTGTGTGTATGTGTGGTGTGATGTGTGTGTGTGTGTGTGTGTGTGTGTGTGTGTGTGTGTGTGTGTGTGTGTGTGTGTGTGTGTTCCATTTGTAATATCAGCCTTATTCATTGGTTACCCCCACCTCCACCCCCAGCAACCGCCATATCCACCAACACCCCTACACACATCATTACTAGGGCAGGGGGAGGGGGAGTAAGTCGATTGATGTAGCAAATGGAGAGACTCAGAGAGTGTAGGAAAAGGGAAGATGATGATAGCTGCAACCTATGTCTGAGGTAAACAGAGGGAGGTAGGGTGGTATGGGTGTGTAGGTGTTAGGTGGAGAGGGAATATAATTTGACTTGAGCCATGGGGTGGCGAGAATGGAGATCTGATAACGTCACTGACTTTTGGGCCGTGAAGACGCAGTTGAGTGGGCTAGGAGACGAGTTTGGCCAGTTGGTGGCAATGAGAGAGATCTCCTGCATAAGGTTCCAAGCTGTCAATCTTAATGCCAAGTGCCATGACTAGTGACATGGTGACATGTTGTGTTGGGACATGGTTTAGGAAAGTTGGTAGAGCGACTGGTTTGGTGCGTGGTGGCGGATTGTTCGCCAGGTTGTTCAGAGAATGCCGTCGTCAGTGTTCGAGATGTCTCACCTACTAGATCTACCGCACAGTAGCAGTGGGATTGGGATACACAAGTTTGTGGCTCTGGCAGGAGAAAGTGCGTTTAATAGGAAAGAGCTGTTGGGCATGTAGTGTGTCTGGTTTGGTGAGAGAGCAGATTTGCAGTTGGGTTTTGAGCAGGGGAAAGACCTGGTGCTAGTGTTAGATTTTGTTCGCTTAGAGCGCACCATAGTCGTTGAGTTTTTGTCACTTGAAAGTGATCAAATGGTGTGTCTCAAAGCAGGTTTGATTTTACTATGTCCATTGACTTCAGATCTGCAGATGGCAGATTGTGAGGATGAAAGAAGAGGCCTTCTTCTTGCGCTGAAACCTGAAGTGATCTGAAGCGATCAAAGCTAAGGATTTCATTGTTTATTTGTTAATGTCTCACCTGATGAAGACCTAAGAGTCGAAACGGTTGTGTTTCGTCTTGTGACCGTTTGTCCACGTTCTCTGGGCGGTTCGCTAACATTTATTTAAGATTTTTCCACAAATGCAGTCACTCCTAAAACATCTTGCTGACTTACTCACTTTTTGACAAAGCATTCAGCATCTTCGCTCATCCTCAGACCTACGAACATTGGATTCCTAAGAGTTAGACAATACTTGCTGACACTCACCGCTGAGTGTGTTTAACGTGTAGCCGGGTGCTAACAGTGTATATTTCTTGATCACCCGTCGTAAAAGGAGATATTTTGTTCATGAGTTATCTTCCCCCTTACCTCCCTTGGTTGAATCTCATTTTTATTGTGTAAATTCTTTAAATCATGAATACCTCAGAACCTACATAGTTGTGTAAACGGCGCTTAAGTCATGAAGAATTAACGTATTTCATTCGTTAAAACCGTTTTGGGCCAAGAAGCCCATATTTTCTCTAAACTGGTATTTCGCGCAATTAATCTTGGCGCTATTTTGAATTGTCCGACGCACAAACCGTAAATAATTCTTGATTTCACAAAAAGTATGAGAGAATCCAAAGAATCCATGAATGCGCATTGAAAGCAAAGTCCATAAGCTCTCATTTCGTATGTCGCATGCCTATGATGTTTTCTGTACAAGCTTGCGATTATACGAAATGACTGACGGCGCCGGTCCCTTGAACGTCGCCTTCTTTGTTGATTGTGGGAGTTCTGATCTAAATTGTCGTTTCATGAAATTCGGACTTCCCAATCAAAATCTTTCTGGTGACTCCATTTCTATGATAGAAGCAACCAAAAATATATAAAAATTATCATCCGATGAACCATTCCAACAGAATAACATTTTATCGAAGATCATGTTAGGAGCACATGGCGACGGCCATGTGACGATAAAGCAAGTTGTGTTTTCTATCAAATTTTAAACGCAAAGTTCTCCGCTCAGACGGCATCTTGGATAATGAAATTTATATGTATAAAAAGAGCAAAATGCCAGCTATTCATTCGTTACAAAAATATTTCATGCTATTTGGTATTTTTCATCGAAATAGAGGAAAATATGACATCAACTCATTAAAAGTGGGTTCAATCTCGAACTTTAATCACCAATAACTTTACACAGCCACAGAATTGTCAAATATGACTTACTGCATTTTATTCCTTGGGTTCTGAGGTTTTCATCGATATCAAATATGTTTGGATACTTTGAACATACGGCGAGCTAGACAACGCAGAATCTGCAACAGATAGCACAAGTTTTGTCATATGCTGTCTCGCGAGGCTCATTTTGAGTGCAGCGCTGTGTTGTCTGCTTTGCGGTCTGGGTCACCTGTATATATTTGAGGCGCCGCGTGAGTGCGATCAGTGTTGCCTAGAGTGTTGCCTAGAGTGCTCCCGAGAGAGTGTCGCGAGTATGCAGAGAGAGTGCTCAGTGCGCTGTGTGCTGAGAGA
>JAMYXO010000183.1:47500-55000 GCA_033310375.1 Conus canariensis | reverse complement strand
AGGCTCATGACCATCGGCTGCAAACAAAAACCATTCAAAATCACCGCAGTGAATGGTGCTCCCAATTCAGACTATGGTTATGGCACAGTCAGATTGAAGTATTCTGCTCTCAGCCCATCATAGTCAGACTGACAAGAAAGACGAGAAAGAAGATCAAGATTGTTCAGGTGACTGGAATGCTTAGGTTTGTTACAGATGCTCCAAGACAACAACAGAATTTCTGGGCCTCTACTGTAATGAAAACGCCAATGATTGGGGACTATGCCTGCTAGAAATAGACTGAATCGTCCTTGACAATACTGTCTGTGGAGCATTAAGCATCCCCACAACATGACTCTCCTGAAAGGGTCAGTATGACAGTCAGATAGTTACTATTCTTGTGAAGAACAGCAACAGGCCTGGCATCAACATGACTCTCCTGAAAGGGTCAGTATACAGTCAGATAGTTACTATTCTTGTGAAGAACAGCAACAGGCCTGGCATCAACAGAACTAAAACAGGGACATTCCAAGGAGCTGGCATGGGGCAGGGACCATGAAGAAGTCATGACGAATTTCAAAGTACATTTGAAGAACAATTAGAGAGTGAAAAACAGCAGCCTGAAATTCAAATTTGACAAAATGAAAGATTCTCACATTGCTAGTCAATTCCAAGTGATCATGGGAGGAAAATTCGCCCCACACCTACTGCTGGAAGAAGACCCTGAATTGCTCAAGACCAGTGATGACTGACACAGCAGCAGAGACCCAAGGAACAAGATGATGGAATTGGAAGTGATGGATCACAGGCAACATCTAGGAGATGTGTGACTTCAGAAGGAACTTAAATCTAACCACTGAGACTGGGGGGGGGGGGGGGTCTCAGCTGTATAAAATGGAAGGATGCAAAGGAAGAGTCTGAACAGTGTGAGGGCACCGAGAACAACCTAGACATCAACGACACAAAGAAAGGTGTTTTTGTTGTTGTTGTTTTTTTAATGACTGTAAAAGACTTAACAAAAGTGAAGTGAAGCCAGCACCATTCAGGACTAAGTCAGCCTCTGTCTCACACAGGATGAAGACATAATAAAAAGGTGGACTGATTAATGCTCTGAACTCTATGACAAACAGAGCCAAGGAGAACAAAGTGTGCCGAAAATCCTCAGGGTGACATTCCAATAGTTCGTGAAGAAGTCGTATCTACAGTCGCTTCACTGAAATGAGCGAAGGCTGCAGGCATCGACAACATCCCTGCAAAACTTTTTCAACATGGAGGTAACTGATATTTCAATAACCACCTCCACCTCCTCTTCTCTCTCTCACTCTCCACTCTCCCTCTACTTCCATTCTCTCTCTCTCTCTCTCTCTCTCTCTCTCTCTCTCTCCCCTCTCTTTTCTCCCCCCTCCCTCTTCTCTCTCTCTCTCTCTCTCTCTCTCTCTCTCTCTCTCTCTCTCTCTCTCTCTCTCTCAGGAACACGTGGACTAGATGGCATAGATGGCAAAATTCTGAAACTCTCGGCTCCAGTTATAACTGACACGTTAACGTATATCTTTAATCTGTGCATAGATAAAAGCTATTTTCCTAATGCGTTCAAAAAAGCAAAAGTTATACCCATTCATAAATCTGGTGATAATACTGATCCTTCAAACTACAGACCAATATCAATCTTATCTATCCTTTCGAAACCTCTAGAAAAGCATTTAAATAAACACATCCTTCATCACTTCAACAAGTACGATTTGCTCCATCCCGGACAGTGTGGTTTCAGACAGAAACATTCCTGCCATTCTGCATTAATCAATCTTGTAGATGTGTGGCTTAATAATATTAATAACAACAGATATTGTGGTGTCTTATTCGTTGATTTTAAAAAACATTCGATGTCATTGACCACAATCTCCTTATTCGAAAACTGGAGGTATACGGTCTTTCAAAATCCGCCCTTATCCTTCTAAAATCATACATCACAAAACGACAACAATGCGTCTTATCGGGACGACTGTCTCTTCTATAACAACTCTTAAGTATGGCGTTCCACAAGGCTCCATTTTAGGCCCGCTACTCTTCTCAATCTACATTAATGACCTACCCCTACATGTGAGATCTGCATGCGACCTCTTTGCAGATGACACCACAATTCACACCAGCCATAATGATCCTTCCAGTCTTTCAAAACATTTGCAAGAGAGTACCAATGACCTTGTAACATGGACCGAACTAAATCACATGTCACTTCACCCTCAAAAAACAAAACTGATGTACATTACAACTAGGCAAAAAAGACAAAAGCTCACCAATGATTTCCCTCCTATACACCTCAATAATGTACTTGTGGAACAAGTCACTCATCATAAAGTATTAGGACTAATAATTGACAATAGTCTCAGCTGGAATCCCCACATAACGTTACTATGCAAAAAGCTCTCCCAGAAAGTCTATCAGCTCACCAAAATCAAACACTTTCTTGACCTTCATTCACGAAAACTTTTTTTCCATGCTCATATTCAGTCTTATGTTGATTATGCATCGACTATATGGGATTCTGCAAGTGCAAACACACTAAAACCATTGTTCAGCCTACATAAACGAGCGCTCAAATTAATCCTTCTGAAGAAAACTAGCCTCGAAAGCTCTGATTATAAACATCTTCACATTCTTCCATTCAGCCAGAGACTCAAATACAACAAAGGGCTAATGATGCACAAGATTCTGACCGGGAATGCTCCAACAACTTTAATGAGACGATTCTCAAAAGTCTCGTCGAGAAACTCCCACAAACTCCATATCCCAATCCCCAGAATTGACCTATTTAAATCAAGTCTAACGTACTCGGGAACCTCTTTGTGGAACTCCCTTCCAGAATCCATCAAACAAATCCATTGTACCACAACTTTCAAAAACACTTACCTTACCCATCTTCTGCGGTAAAAAAAAAAAAAAAAAAACATAAGTAATACCAACAAGTGATCTCAAAAGCATAAATCATCCCATTTTCATGTACTTAACCAATTTGTCTTTTCTATTTTTTTCTCTTCTTTTATCATGTATCAAGTATTATATATATATTATATTATTATATATATATTATATTGTATGTATTGTATGTGTATGTATATATATGTATATATGTATACATACATATATTTTATATCACCAATGTGTGTGTGTGTATATATGTAGTATGTTTGTATGTATGTATGTATGTGTGTGTATGTGTGTATATGTATGTGTACGTGTGCGCATGTATATGTATGTGCGTGTGTATGTGTGTATATGTATATATATATATATATAATATATAATATATATAATATATATATATATATATATATATATTATATGCATGTATGTGTATGTGTGTGTGGGTATATATATGTGTGCATATGGATATAATCTTATGAAAAATGATTATATGTTGTGCCCTTTTCTCTCTCTCTCTCTCTCTCTCTCTCTCTCTCTCTCCTCTGTCCTCTGTCCTCCTCTCTCTGTCTCTCTCTCTCTCCTCCCCCTCTCTCTTTCTCTCTCTGTCTGTGCGTGCGTGCGTGTGTATGTTCCGAATTCCGTACATACTTTGTCATATTCTTTTTTACTGTCTGATTTTATACATGCTAATTGTTGTACGTTTTAGTACATTTCCATTTCAAATCGTTACATTTCATGCTGTTCCCCCTCTCCCTTCCATCCTCTCTCTCTCTCTCTCTCTCTCCTCTTCTCTCTCTCTCTCTCTCTCTCTCCTCTTTTCTCTCCCCTTTTTTTCCCTCCCCCCCCCCCCAATTTCATCTCACTTTGCTTAATACCTTCTACGTATTTTCATGCCTTGCGAAAAATGATTACATGTTGTGCCTGCTCTGCTCTCTCTCTCTCTCTCTCTCTCTCTCTCTCCTCTCTCTCTCTCTCCTCTCTCTCTCTCTCTCTCTCTCTCTCTCTCTGCGTGCGAGCGTGCGTGTATGTGTGTGTTCAAAAATATGTACGCACTTTGTCATATTCACTTCACTGTCTGTTTTCATACATGCCAATCTTGTACGTTGTAGTACATTTACATATGTTCCCCCAGCCCACCTCACTCCCTACCCCCACTCTCTCCTTCCTCTTCATTATTGTTATTCTCATTTTTATTTTTATTTTATTCTTTTATTATTATTATTTTGTTTGTTTTATTATTATTCTTATTTTTTGTTTTGTTTTCATTTCTCTTCTATTTTCATTTGATGTTCCTCTATGATTACATGACCGCTTTGCTTGCTTCTTTGCTTTCTTACATTAATTGATTTCACTGCATGTTGTAGTCCCTACTCAGGGCGAGGACTGGATGTAAAAAAGCACGTCAGTGCTTATCTATTATCCTCGTAAATAAAGAATTTTGTCTTGTCTTGTCTTTGTCTCTCTCCTTTTCCTCCTCCTCACTTTACTCTACCCTCTTTCCTCGTGCCCTATTCCATGAACTCTACTCACCCTCTCTTCCACTGTCCCTCTGTCAACTTCATTCACCACTTTGGCTTCACAAGGGGAGTATTATGCATGTTGATGTCTGTACTGTTTTTTGTCGCTGAGGAAGGCATATTGCCGAAAATTTCTTGTCCTGTTTTGTGTCGTGCATTAAAACTGCGTTACTTCACGCTTTGTTTTGTGTGCTCTTCTGCTTGTTTGTCGTGTTCCAGTAACGCTGCAGTTTGTTTCATTCACCTCCAGCAAAGTCTGGCACACAAGAGAGTGGTCCATGCCATGGATTCAGATGCTAAATGCCACCGTTCCCAAGAAAGGAAGTCTCCAACATTGCCGAAACTACTGTACTGTCAGTTTGATCAGCCATTGCTGGAAAGTAATGCTCAGAATTATTCTATGTAGATGAACAGCCACAAGCAGGTGGTTTTTTGCTGAAGAACAGGTTGGATTCCACAACAGCAGAAGCACCATTAAACAGATCTTAAATGTCTGTACCCCTCTTGAAAAGTATCTCCAACACCACGCATTCAACCATGTCTTCAAGAAGGCATTTGACACAGTCTGGCAGGAGGCACTGAGGACGAAATGAAGATATCTTAGCATTCGGCAAAAGCTAATAAACACCGTCTAGCATTTAGCAACTGTACTTCATACTGACTAGTTCAATGATCGTATACATAGCTATCAGACAGTGGTTCCTGATCTCAACTGGAGTCCATCAGGGCTGCCTTGTATCTCACTCACTTTTCAACTTATCCTGGAATGTGTCACTTGGAGATCATGTCAGCACAGGCACAGGCACCAATGGAGGAAGCATTATAGCCCTTGATTTGCAGATGACATTGATGACCAGGCAGGGAATGAGAATTACAAACCCACTGTCATGGCATTGTTTTCTGACCAACGTGACAATATCTCTCCATCTTTAGTAATGGAACAATAATATAGTAAAAGTATTTTGTGTGTGTGCGCGCGTGTGTGTGGTGTGTGTGTGTGTGTGTGTGTGTGTGTGTGTGTGTTGTGTGTGTGTGTGTGTGTGTGTGTGGGGTGAAATCACTCACCTATAACCACACTACCGCCAGTCTTCTCTGTCTGACCAGGAGAGACAGTCACATTGTAGGTGTAGGTGCCAGGATCAGAAGACAATGGTGTGTCAGAAAAATCACAGCGACCAGTCCTGACAGAGGTGCCACTGGCAGGGGGGTCAGTGGTGATGGTGGAGCTGGCTGATTTCTGTGTACTGTCCACTCTGGAACATGTGATATGAAGGTGTGGTTTTATTTCAATCTGATTCAGCATCAGATTAATTGTAATTTCATCACATTTCTTCCTTAAGATTTTATCAGCATCCAAACCTGTGCCTGAAAATCAACATCACTATCAGTTGATGTAAAAAGTTAACAGCACTTTTGTTTCAAACAGTCTCTGTAATTTTGTGTTGTCACTTAAACAGTACAGGATTAACACAGAGAGAGAGAGAGAGAGAGGAGAGAGAGAGAGAGAGAGAGAGAGAGGAAAGGGAGAGAGAGGGACAAACAGATATACACACACAGAGGAGGGGGGAGGGACAGAAGGGAAGAAGACATAAAAAATGAAAGAAGAAATGTGTGTGTGTGTGTGTGTGTGTGTGTGTGTGTGTGTGTGTGTGTGTGTGTGTGTGTGTGTGTGTGTGTGTTTGACAGACAGACAGAGAAAAGAGCTAGTATGAATCTTTTACTGAAGGTAAACAGATAAGCTCAAATCTTCTTTACAGTATGCACTAAAAAAGAAAAAAAAATGTGTATATAAAAACTAAATCACAGTTACAGGATAGACAACCATGGCACATGAATGAGACACACACACACACACACACACACACACACACACACACACACACACACACACACACACACACACACACACTCATCACTCACTCACACACACTGTCATGCACTAGAAGCTTGCTGTAATACTTCTTTCTCAGTTTTGTTACAGTTCTGGAACCATGTAGTTTCTTTCAGCTGTAAGTTTCTTCTGAACAGACGAGGTTCACTGCACCTGAGTATGTTCAGATCTGTGTTGTTCCTGTTCTCCACTAAACAGTTGTTGTCTTATTTCTGGACCTGGACAGCCATCCTCTTCTCCACCATCCATTCCCTCTCCCAACTGCAGTTCATGGTAAGACCAAGACTTTCTCCATTTTGGTCCAGTAGTCAAACAATGTATCGTTCATACTGTCTCTTACTAACTGCAGTTCACGGTAAGACCAAGACTTTCTCCAGTAGTCACATAATGTATCGTTCATACTGTCTCTTACTAACTGCAGTTCACGGTAAGACCAAGAGTTTCTCCATTTGGTCCAGTAGTCACATAATGTATCGTTCATACTGTCTCTTACTAACTGCAGTTCACGTAAGACCCAGACTTTCTCCATTTTGTCCAGTAGTCACATAATGTATCGTTCATACTGTCTCTTACTAACTGCAGTTCAGTAAGACCAAGACTTTCTCCATTTTGATCCAGTAGTCAAATAATGTATCGTTCATACTGTCTCTTACTAACTGCAGTTCAAGGTAAGACCAAGACTTTCTCCATTTTGGTCCAGTAGTCAAATAATGTATCGTTCATACTGTCGCTTACTAACTGCAGTTCACGGTAAGACCAAGGCTTTCTCCATTTTGGTCCAGTAGTCAAATAATGTATCGTTCATACTGTCTCTTAGTAACTGCAGTTCACGGTAAGACCAAGACTTTCTCCATTTTGGTCCAGTAGTCAAATAATGTATCGTTCATACTGTCTCTTACTCTAGATGCTCTGGCCAAGATGGCGGCCCACTCACCAAAAACATAAGCAGTGTAACTCTTCACCCCATTCAAACCAATATTACCACACGTCAAGCTGAAGCCTTCATATTCTCTGGCTGTATTTACCCTGTTCGTTATGTACTCTTGGATTATAGTCATCCTACAACTTCAAGCTTCTGAAACTCCTTCCTCTCTCTGAACATGATCAGTTCCACAAACAGCAGTAACACATCCAGTGCTCCCTGCAGTATCTGTGACTTGCCTGTCCACTTGGCTGACAGAGGTATCCACT